>LGRX02010082.1:0-19846 GCA_001247695.2 Cymbomonas tetramitiformis | reverse complement strand
GCCACACGGCAAACGACTCTCCCTCCCATGACCTCACATCATCCGCCCCTCCCACGAGCTGCGTACACAGGCTGGGTGTGATCCCATAAGTGCAGAGCTGGCGCGGGTAAACTAGAGGGTGCGCCTGCGCATGACGTGCGTGAGCCGAACGCCCACCAACCCGACCTTGTCTACAATACTACACCCCCCTACAACTGGACGGCCACACGACAAACGACTCTCCCTCCCATGACCTCACATCATCCGCCCCTCCCACGAGCTGCGTACACAGGCTGGGTGTGATCCCATAAGTGCAGAGCTGGCGCGGGTAAACTAGAGGGTGCGCCTGCGCATGACGTGTGTGAGCCAAACGCCCACCAACCCGACCTTGTCTACAACTCTACACCCCCCTCCAACTGACGACGGCCACACGACAAACGACTCTCCCTCCCATGACCTCACATCATCCGCCCCTCCCACGAGCTGCGTACACAGGCTGGGTGTGATCCCATGCGTGCAGAGCTGGCGCGGGTAAACTAGAGGGTGCGCCTGCGCATGACGTGCGTGAGCCGAACGCCCACCAACCCGACCTTGTCTACAACTCTACACCCCCTCCAACTGAACGGCCACACGACAAACGACTCTCCCTCCCATGACCTCACATCATCCGCCCCTCCCACGAGCTGCGTACACAGGCTGGGTGTGATCCCATAAGTGCAGAGCTGGCGCGGGTAAACTAGAGGGTGCGCCTGCGCATGACGTGCGTGAGCCGAACGCCCACCAACCCGACCTTGTCTACAACTCTACACCCCCCTCCACGCTGACGACGGCCACACGACAAACGACTCTCCCTCCCATGACCTCACATCATGCTGGAGTTGGCATTCTGTCCGAGCTCAGTCATCAGAGTTGCCATCACCGACCCGTCATGACCGCAGTCATTACCGACCCGACCTGACCGCTGTCATCACCGATACGGCTCGACACCTCTGACTACTTCACTGACCTGATTGCCATATCCTCTGATCGAGTTCGGTTGTCACATGAGACAGAGCACACTAGCTCATTTCGCATCACACTCAGCATACTAGAACTACTGTGTCTTCATTATTGATTTTATAACTAATTAATTATTTGGGTCGCAAATCGTGAAGCGTATACAATTGGCATAATATAAATAACTCGCGGCAATGGAGTGTGACCAATAGGGCAACAAGTTTTAAATAATTATTCCCAATGCCGGATCGTCAGTACAATAGTAAATAGTAAATAGTTCAAAAAATATTTAAAGAGGATGCATCGTGTGGTGTACGACAATCCATAGTTTAAAAAATAATTAACGGTAGTTGTACAACAATCAATAGTTTATATATTATATACGGAATAACGCATCTCCGCACCTGAGGCAAGAAAGAGAGGCATACAGTACTGCGTGTAGGCAGTCCAGTTGAGCAGTCAAATTTCACAAGGATGAGCGACCCACCAGCCCCGCCGCCTGGCGCTGTGATATGCATGCTTTGTAAGATCCGTCATGGCCTTGTTGGGGAGTGCCCATGTGTCCCTGTCACGAAGGGAGGCATGTTGGTGAACCGTCGTCGACTCGATAAGATGACGCAGGCCTCCATTCTCACCAGCCTAGGTGTGAAGGTTGGGGCTCCGAAAACTGTCAACGACCCAGTCGTGCGTAGGCCAGCGATAACTCAAACTGCAGACCAGGCGGACGAGCTGAATGAAGCTGAAAAAAAGCTGCAGGTATTTCTGTATAAGGCTATAAAAAAGTCTAAGGTTGCAGTAGGTCGCCCTGCCAAACTTGCTTTCGCGAATGGCGCACTCAAATTCCAAAAATTGGATCGACAAGCCATTGCTGTGTATATCGCCACGAGAGATTACCGTCAGCACCCCAATACCGTCAGCCGAGTGTAAGATACTTGAGACACGTTGGTTGTTGATTGGAACATCATTACGATGTGCAAATGGAACTTGACAGACCTATTGGTCATGTATGCGTGAAGCTTGAATAATATTTTGTGTTCAATACCTTATACCCCGTATCCATTATGCAGAGACCTAGATGACTGCGAAACCCTTTGCCAGTGAGTGCGGTAATAACCGAAAATGCTCGGAATGGGCATAACTTTTGATATACTTGGCCATTTTGGCTGAAAAGTGTACCACAAATAGCTCTTTTATAGACGAACATATTGATACATCGTTTGTAAGCACAGGTGTAATACTGTATTCCGTAAACAATTGATTTGCAGTAAAATGTGCAGCGCGATAATCAACGATTCCGCCAAGGAATTTGTACGGTATGCAATAGTAATAGTAAATAGTAATAGTAATAGTAAATAGCTTCAGAAATAATTAATTCTGCGGTGATGATAGTGTACGTACAATAGTAATAGTAAATAGTTCAAAAAATATCTAATTTTGCGTCAACGAGAGTGTGCGACAATAGATAGGATTTTAAATAATTAAGTCCGAGACCACTTGAAAACACTATTGCAGCTAATTATTTATGGATCGCCTTGGGGGGGGGTTAAAATCAATAATGAAGACACAGTATATATATTATATCTTCTGTATGTTGAGAGAGATTCTGAGTGCGAAACCCTGAGCGTTGCAGTGCTTCCTGTTTGACCTGTCTGTTTTCTGACTGGGTCTTCTCGCAGGTTTGGCCCCACCACCGACCTAAGGCTAGGAGCCGACTATGGTCGGCTAAACGCTTAGGGAAGCGCCAAGGGGGCGCGCCAAGTAGGGATCATGGAAGTAAAGTAGGCAAGTAGTGGCGAGTGAGAGGAATCGTACGTTCCGGTTCAGCGTTTAAATTAGCTAGGAAAATCCTGGGACGGCCTGATCAACCGTAGGGACCCTAGCAAACTCGCGCGAGTACCCTTCAAACACGCGGGACTGAACGACAAGCTCCTCCACGCCATCGCCACTAACTGCTAACTGTGTTGTTTTTGCATCACAGGCTTTCTTCCCTCTTCTCTTTTTGGCACCCTCTTGGTGCCCCTGTTGTGAATTTTGATTGCTTGATTGCCTGTTATTCCCTGCTAGGGATTGCTAGTGTGTACCTTGCTTGTAGTTCTTTTCTTCTTGATTATTTAGCATGTCTTCCACGCCGTACGCCACACCGCCGATATTGCCGAGACGTTTGCTGACACACACCCCAGGGGCGAGAAAACGTCAGCTGAGATTCGGTGCTTTAAATGGCACGCCTACGCCAGCAGATGCTCCGGACACGTCAGAATTAACCGTCTGCAACAATCTAGCATGGGAGCTTTTGCGCAAGCCGGCGGAGTTCGATGCATTGCTCAGTGTCATCAAGGGGAAATGTGTTGAGCCTGGAGAGTCTGCGAAAACCTGGAAGTTCACTAGCAACGAGAAAAATGCTCGTATGCTCTTGGACATCCTGGTTGAGCAACTCGATTCCAGGCTCAAACTCGTTCACCCCAAGATGGCATTGATGTTTGACTTGCAGAACCACAATCTGGAGGTTCCGCAGAAAGCGAATCTCCTGCTGTTGGAACTGCTTCAGTCGCTCTGCGCAGGAGACGCCTTGCGTATCCTGCGCAAAGCTGACAGACTCTTCCCAGGGGATGGGAAGATCGCACTCGTTCATCTCGTGAGGCATGTTGTGCCCGATCACGAGGAGTTCAGCGCTGCGGACTTCCTATTCGCTGGCGACAGAGTAGACTTGAGGGCTGGCCAGGATCCAGCAGACTACATTGACGTGTTCCAGACATCTCTGGACACCATTGAGTCTGACTTGGGTCCTGGGTGCACCGTTGCTATCTCCGAGAAAGCACGGATTGTACTGTTTCTCCGTAGGATCTGTCCCGTCTTTTATAAGGCGGTGCATGATGCCTACACAGAGGAGAAGCTCGATGCCGACTCCTCGCTTTCCTTGCTGACCTGTTTCCGTGAGACACGGGCAGTGCATAGGAACGCGGGGACGAAACTCAAGTCACCACTAACGGCTGCTTTCTATAATGATGCAGGTTCGCATCACGGCGGAAGCCGTGGTGCACATGGCCGCAGGGGAGTCCCTGACCGCCCCTCATCCCGTCAGTACATTCCGCCTCGTCGCTCAAATCCTTTTAAGGGGATTGGCTCTGGTTACCGTGCAGGAGTCTTTCCCCGCAAGGGCGGTAAGGCAGGCGGTAAGGGGAAGCAGAGACCCGGCAAAGGCAAGGGCAAGGGGAAGTCCCGTGTCGTCTTTGATCGGCAGACCCAGCAGTTCCGAGGGGAATGCTGGACCTGTGGGTCAAAGGGGCACAGGGCTGCCGACTGCCCGAAGCTGATGTCGGCTCATGCTTTCCATCTAGACCCGAAGCTGCTTGCGGAGCATGCTCGGACGGAGATTCTAGCTGCCCAGTATCAGACTGCCTACGAGGAGTCTGAACAGGCGCTAGAGTCCTTCTGTCTGTTGCACGGCACCCCAGCAGTTGTCGGGTACCAGGAGGACTCGTCGTGCTCTGACAGTGAGGGTGAGGAGATTTCTCACTCCGCCAGTCAGGAGCACGGGGACTCCGATGAGTCTGACGACGATGGGGACTGGGACGGCCTCTCCGAGGCTCAACAGCAGGAGTGGGACCGCTTACAACAGCATGCGGAGACCAAATTCCAAAAGTTCTGTGCACAGTCCGAGAATGTCTCGTTGTCACTCGGAAGAGTGCACTTCGGGATGTTCCGGACCGGCACAGAACAGAAGGCTTGTGACCCCTTTCCCACTCCCCCCTACTTGCTGCCTGACATCCCTGCTTCTGCACCTGCCTCTGCACAGCACGATGCATCCGTCGATGTGTCACAGCACTCTGCACAGTCCACGGCTACGGTGGTGCTCGCCTGCTGCAGGCAGTACCACTCCAGCCGGACACAGCAGGCACCGCACGGGTTGGCTCTTGTGGATCATGCTCCGCAGGACCGAGCAGACTCGTCGGTGGTGTCTGCTGGACTGTTTGCAGCACAGTGTGACTCACTGTCCCCACCCGTCCACCACACGCACACCGTCCCTGCACTTACAGAGACTTGCTCTCTGTTTGCAGGAATGACGGTGGTGCAGGGTGACGGTGAGGACAGTGACATGTGCACGGCACCGGCACCCACCGAGCACTCTTCCCCACACCACACTCACAGTGCATCTTTGTTGAGGGAGGGGTCACGGAGCAGTGCGGTGCCCCCGCCTGCTTCCCCCCTGTCTGCTCCAGGGAAATCCCTGGAGCAGGTTCACTGGGAGCGGGTGTGGGAGGAGGATTACAGGTCCCCTACCGTTTGTCACGGTAACCTTTTGCCATCAAAGAGTTCACTAGGAGCTAGGGGTGTAGCCCCTCTGGTGACGCCCCCGCCACCTGGCCCTCCTGACCTGTTGCTGTCTGATGCAGGCTCTGCCGTGTCAGTGTCCCCACCAGCCAGTGAGCACCGGGTGCACACTGGGGGCACTGACACGGCCACAAACTTTAACGCAATCAATCTCGGAGGTCGCCCTACAGAAGGGAGTCTCTCCCGCTCTTTCCTTCAGCAGTGTCCTCCTGCTGTCCCCGCTCCGGTCCATGAGTCGCCTGACCTGGCTAGTGACACACACATGTCTGACACACAGGCACCACCTCCACCGCCACGGCGTGTTGGTAGAGGTGGTGTCTCTATCTTCCGGTGTGCATTCATGTCCTTCGCCTTGTTCACTTGCTTCCTGGCAAGTGCCTCGGCGGAGGCCCTCTCAGCCGCAGCACCTGTTCAGGGAGTGTGGTACGGATTGACATTGTGTCAACCGGGGGGGGAGATGGGAGGTGGGCAAAGCAGTACTGCAGTCAGTCAGTACAGTCAATCAGTCCAGTCAGTCCAGTCAGTTTGGTCTGGTGATGGTGGTTTATCCGATGGTGGCTTACCTGATGGTGGCACTGGTGTCACTTCTGACTGGTCTGCCACCCGGCAGTGTTCCTCTGGTGCTGGTCCTGAGTATTCCTCTGGTTCCGACTGGTATTGGCAGTATGACTCTGGTCAGCACCGCCACTATGGTTATCCTCGTGGCTCCGACGGTTCCCCACCAGACAGCTCCGCCCAGATCTGTCTCCTTCAGGCGCTTGAGAAGCGGCGCCAGAGGTACAGAGCAGTGTCAGCTCTGCTCCTGACAGCCTTCCTTGGCATGGTCCTGACATGTCTCTACCAGAGTGTCTATGAGGAGTTTCTCGTCGAGGCTCACTTTGAGGCTGGTCACCACCTGGCACCGATCTCCGCTGTCTGCAGCCCTGTGACTCAGACTCCGCTCTACGGCGCCATGCAATATGTAGGCGACACAGCTCTGGAGATGTGTACCTGGTTTGGGCTATTCTGTGCACCCCCTTCAGTCATCTTCTCCCAGGACCCTATGATACATCTGTACTCTATCATCTGGAATTCGGCGTTCAGTTCTGAATGCGTAATCGACTGTTCCCCGTTCCCCCCCGTTTGAGGAAGGAAACGTGGAGTGTTGCATTCTTTTGCTCAAAGCCTCTGTGGGATACCAGTGGTTTGAAATGGTGTACACACTACCACACGTGTTCCTTCGGGAAAAACCGTCGTTTTTTAATCCTGAGCGACCGGAAGTGGACTCCCCTACTGTCTATTCTACTAATTTTTGGGCGGGTTAACAATACCTAAGAGCGATATTCGAGCACTCTAATATCCACAATAATTCGAGATATTGCATAAAACCCATGCTTGGCAATGTTGATTGTAGTTAGTTTTGTGTGTGGAAACTTTAATTTCTGCTACATGGATGGGTATACCGGGCTGAAATGGCGTTCAAAGCTAGGGCGGGTTGGCTCGAAAATTACGGCGGGTTAATCCCTAACTTCGTTTATTGTTGCTCCGCGTAGGCTACGTGGTGGTCCCAAGGCACTAAGTGACAATATTTGAAGGAAGTTTTATGTTTTGTGACCTTAAGTTTCGATCTAGAGCACTTCCCTATCGGTATCAACCAATCCTCAGCCCAAAATGTGTGGCGTTCTGCCAACTTTTTGGGGGTAATTTTGAAGGTTGATAAACGCTTGTTGTTCCTACTTTTTGCCCGAAGTCGATTACCAATCCTCAGACCAAAGTGTCTGGAGTTCTGCCAACTTTTTTTGGGTAATTTTGAGGGTTGATAAACGCCTGTTGTTCCTACTTTTTGCCCGGAGTCAATTACGCGCGCGATATCGTAGAAATGCCTAGGTATTGGTAACCCGCCGTAACAACGTGTTACGGCGGGTTAACCCGCCTTTCGCAGAATAGACACTACCCTTCATGGGTATGTTGTTGTTTATGTTGGAAACAACGTCAGTGGTTTCATTAATGTTTTTAAGGACGTGGGGTTCATTCCAGGGGTAGGGGCGTCCTGGGCGTTCAACAAGTCTAGCTAGGTTTGTTTTTTCCCATATCCCCACTAGAAACCAGGTCGAGATTTCGTGCACCTATGTCTCCTACCTACGGCGGGGGGCCTCGGGGTGAGGGGTGGGGGGGTTCAGAGGCTCCGCTGGACAACCTTGTCCACTTCTTGATGTTTTCAGAGGCCTTCCAGCAGCTGAGCCCAAGCGTGCGGGATAGTTTGCATCTGAAAACCCGTCTGTCTTGCAGTGACCGGTACCACCCTCACCCTCCCTCCATTGTTCGTGTATTGTTTAAGCATGCTTGAACTCTTATATTTCATGCTTAGGCATCTCAGAATATGTAACCTTTCTGAGTATGTGTGCCTTTCAATTCAACAGAGCTTGCAACGGCTTCGAGGTTGCACTTCGTCTAGAAGTGCAAAACCGCCTCGAAGCTGGTGAACGGGAGGAGGCCATATTCTTGGTAATCTTGGTCACCCTCCTAAGCTCCCACTCCTGGTTACAGGAGGGACAGTTGGCCGAGCTGGTTGGTGGCCAAGGCCCTTTTCATTGGCCGCGCCGGGAGCACGGCCCAACTATTGAGGCTCTGCTCCTCGGCATTGTGAACGTGGAGGATGCTGAGGAGGGGTCGGTGAACATCCCTGACTTCTTTGGCGCCAACCCCACCCCATATGGTTTTGGCGTGGGGCGGATTGGGTCTCGGAGCCTTTTGGAAGGATTGCTTCCCGAAGGCCATCATTACGGCACGGCAGTTGCACAAGCTTCCGGTTAGTCTCATACACAACCTCCTGTATCGGCACACTTTTCTCCTTAGCCCTTCAGCTGGTTCCCGAACCCTTGCATTTTTTCTATCGGTGCTTGAACTTTTTACTTCAGGCTAGGCTAGCGGCCCCCTCTGGTGCTTCTTTGCTTCACAGTCACCCTCCTGGCACCCCCCCTTCCTTGATTATGTCATGCACAACTACCTGCTCCATTATGCGCTTTTAGTGAATGAAACTGTGGTGGTGGTGGCATAGTTGCTGTGGAGCAACTGAGGGTGCTATGTGGATTGACACCACATGGCATCTTCAAGACGCGTGGGGTGGAAAGACGGTGGTTGACCATCCAGTCCGTCGATGTGGTGGATACTCCCAACGACGTGCAAATGTTTATTGACCTCCTTGGTAAAGGGAGCCTCCCAGCTGCCCCTTTGGGGAAACCCTTTGCGTTGGGACTCCTTTGGGGAAACGTGCTGGTGGCGCGCCTTGTGAACTCCGGCATATTCCCTGAGTGTGACTATCTCCCTGCATTAAGTAAGCACCCCTCTCTCTCTCTTTCTCTTTCTCACTCACTCTCGCTTTCTGTTTATTCCATGTTTAGGCCTTGTTCTTATTAGAGTTGGAAACCATATCCCAACCACGACTTCCATTTCTCACACAGACATAGCACACGCACAAAGATAGATACACAATTAAGAAATGCGTGTAGCTGTGAGTGTGCTAAGATATGTCTTAAGATATGTGTGCATCCGTGCGTGTGCTGAGCCTGTGCGTGTGCTAAGATATGTGTTAAGAAATGTGTGTATCTCTAAGGGTTTCGGGATCAGAACGGTAAAAAGTCAGTTTGATAAAAGAGAGATACACATAAATACTAACGGGAGTTTCCCGACTACTGGTGACGGTCACCCAGCCTACTTTAGGAAGTGACAAGTGGCAGATTAAACTGTCGGTGTGTCACATCCAGCAAAAAACATGTTGTTCCTAACACACCTAAAAATAAGTATGCAAGGTTTCGATGCTTGCGGTGTATTGCTCAGACCTCTACATCAAGCAAGCTGCTGGACAGTGACTTGCGGAGGTGAAGGTCTGAGCGAGAACCGGTGAGTGGATTGTGTTTTGTTCGACGTGACGGAGGCTAGACACGTCATCATACCACGGATATGCGAATGGAAAATATAAAATTAAATTTCAATAACAAATATTTTCGTGAATATAAACCTTTGGTATATTCACTACATCGCGGCCAGAATATTGGCTGGAAAAAAAAAAGAAAAGATTTCCACACGACTTGTATTTATTGGTCACAGAGACCAAAGGCTTTCGCTGGAAGCGCTTTCGCGTTTTCTGCTCTTTTCCAGCATTTCCCCAATATTTCCCGATATACATATATCCCTTTGGCATCATTGTGATAATAATTTTTCGAGGGACGGTATAAAATTTTCAGTCTGCATTTTGAAAATAAAAATTTAATTTTCTATTCTAGGATTGTCACTTTTCTATTCCAAAATAATAATATTCCGCTAGCTGGTCCACCTCAGATGGGGTGGTGTGCTGAGATTAGTTCAGTGACTAGTTCGTACTCAGTATGTCATCTTCGGTGGTCAGCTTGTGTCACTCAGCTCGGGTATATATTGTCTATTATCCGAGTCTAGTTATCCGTTGTTTCACCGTCGGCAGCGGGTCCCCATTGCCCGAGCTGTTGTTTCTAGCAACACACAATGTGTTTTTCGGGGAGCTTATACGCATGTATTGTATCAATACTCACCTTACAGGATTTGTTCGCAATGTAGGTGAGTTATACGTATACTGTGTTAACTCAAAAGGCTTTTCGCCTGACCGTATTTTCATTTTAATATGGAAGTTTCTACGGCGTATCGCGAGGGCAGAAACCATTATGGTCCTATCCCTGCGGCGAGGTTATTTGCAGAAATGATGTCTACCATATTTGATGCAATGTCTACAATTGTTGTGGATTTGTTGCAGGTAGACTAAATAATCATGACTAATCCAGCGCATGCTCAGCGACAAAACAAGACTGGCGCAAACAAGCACAAATGTCTCTTACCCATCTTTATGTTGGCTGCAGCCAACATAAAACCCAAAGTTCCGAAGCAGATTGCTCATGGTTAATGGTGCATATTGCTCCAAAGTAATGTTGTTTGAAGGGCTACTAGACCTTTAAAAAAATGTCAATACGTGGTATACCTTCTTACACCCATGGGGGCTTGCATAATTGTGCCCTAGAGTTGGGGTATGATCGCGAAAATACAAAATGCTCATTATGTTGGCTGCAGCCAACATAAGAAAATTTGCAATGTGAGCGGCATGAGAAGGGCATTGAAAAATCGGACACCCATGTTGTCAAGATCTCGACCTTCTCTTTCTGGAGTGTCTTGTCAAAACTTTCATCCGAGTTCATCTTGACCCTCAAAATATCGATCGAAGTAACATGGGTGTAAACACCCAAAATTCCTTGGAAATTTCACAAAATTTCACATTCTCTTGAATAGTAACCCAAATTCTCGCCGATGATTTCGAGCGTCCCAATGTTGTTAACGCATGTGTGAAAGAGAACATCCCCGCCGTCATTTTGAGCTAATAAAATGTACAATCCGATACCGACAGCTCCCGGCATTGTCAGCAAGGCTTATGTTGGCTCCAGCCAACATAAGGGGCCCTAATGTTGGCTATAGCCAACAGATGGGTAACAGACACAAAGGTGCAGCATCGGCCGGTGTCGCTGCGGAGAAGTTGCACTTCACGAAGAAAGCAAAAACAATTGCTGGCGTATCCACTAGTCGTCAGCCACCATAAACTGCCAATAATACACACCGCACGCAATCCGTGTCAGATCGTCCAATTCAACAACAATGGGTTAACATTGTTAAAACACGCATTGACATTGCGTCTAAGCAGGATAATTGCATTAAACTGGGTGCCCACAAAGGGCAGCCCATTTGTTTTCAGTATCACGTGCAACAGGCGTTGTTAAATGATCCACAATGGAAAGAGCGCCTTGCAGGGCATGCACATTTCAAACAGTTTATGGAATTTGCATTAAAAGGATGCCCTTACGCTGATCCAAGTGATCCCACAATGGGATGCAAAGATCTGACGGGGGGAACATATGCACATGATATCCTAGAAGGAAAAGTGCCGTATTGTTCATTTAAGCCGCGAGACGGAAACAAGTGTACGTCTATATGGTGTGTGTACAAACACCGCCCTACTTCTGCGCCGTCGACGACGGGCAACACTCTTGCACACACTGTTGCGCCGGCGGACCTATTTTCTGCCGAGTCAAATTCGCTGATGGTGAATCAGATTGCTCAGAGTCAACGTCGCCTCGATGAGGTGATCGCGGAGAACAAAAATCTGCGACAGCAATTGGAGGCATCAGAACGCACAGTTATTACCACAAAAGCACAAGCGGCACTTACTAAGACAAAGTGCGCGCGTTTAGACCAATATCTATTTGGTCCGTGTGGCGTATGCCACTACCTGTCGCCTCCGGTGGTGAATACTTCCACTGCGGTGGTACGGAGGAGACGCAAGCAGGGTCTGCGAGCATGCAGCCTGATGATGATGCGCCAACTACTTATGATGTACCATCTAATGTCACAAACTTCATTTTGGCATATGTGGCATATTCCAAGTCCACTGCAGCGGCAGAATGGTATCTCAATTTGCACGATTCTAACTTTTTCAGGCATCGCGCCTACGAATTTGGGATTTATTACCCATCACTTGGATATCGCATCGTGAATGATTCTGACTCCGAGGAGAAGTCGGAGGATGATGTGGACCTGGATGTGGACGATGACGGCCTTGAAGTTGGGCATTCGTCGGAACCGATGGATACTAATGCAAGTGTGTCCAGTCCCATTACTTTTTCGACATATCACCGATTAACACCGGATGTCTCAAACTTGCGCGGAGATCGATACTGTTGATGGGTTGATATTGGCGTTATATACTGATGTCAAGCCACCGTATAATGCCATGTGCTCCTCACATAAATATGCGCTGGAACAATGCACTCGGTTGGCACATGGATGCCTGGATATTGAGTCATGCCTTATGCATTGCTACGCATATTTGCACCACCAAGTGAGTTGCAGTATGCCACGGTTCTAGATAACTTCACTTCAGCCAAGCACCCTTCAAAGCTCCTCTAGTGATGCATGGCGATATCTGCGCGTGGGGCACTCCCGCCCTCGCGTGCGTGATGGTGGTATCCGCGCGTTACCCCGATTGCACGATGTGGAAGTCTCGCGACGTCTATAATTAGAGATTGGCTGTGGCTCTGCGCGGACAAGTAGCCCAGGGTGTCCACACGAGGCGGCTGCGTGGTGAGGCTAATCAGCAAAACGCTCGCGTTTACCGTCAGGGATGGCATCTATCTGTCTACGATGCCACGGTGGTTTGTGCAATAGCCCAAAAATGCAATCAAACACATCATTTCAAGGGTTGCTCACACGGCAAAGTAACGTACCGCATCAAACTGAGATTTTTTATGATGCAAACTTAGGCTGCATCAAACTGAGTTCTTTCATGACATAATATCCCCATTCCCAATACATTTTTGAAAAGATATCCCCAAAGTTTGGGAATCCCTTGTTTGTTCAAACGGACATCTGAAAAAACCACCCGGGAAATCACTGACCGATTCAGGGTTTTCGATGCAGCATATGTTTGACCTCAATTCGCATACTCATTTTTTCGGAGCGGAGTAAGTTCGTATATATTCGTATGCTTCCTAGGAAGCATACTGCTATTACAACTGGTCCCAACGGATGTCTTGCAACATAATATCAAGGCATCCTTGACAATGCGCGTCATTACGTGAGCTCACACCTAGGAGCTCTCAATCGAGCATCGCCGCTATACCTCCCATGATGCGGGTGTATATCGGATGCGCGCAACGGATGCGCAAGAGTCTCAGCATCAATATTCTGGTTCACTTTTGAACTAACCCAAAGCCAATCATAAGATACAAGCGAAAATCTCTCCGGAATCACTTTTACTTATTAAGCTGAAACTTCGCGCAAAGTGCCAAGCTCGCGGACATCCTAAAATGTTGAGAATTGCTTACTTGCTCCGAAGAGTGTGGGTACCCACGGGTTACTAATAGGCTAGGGAATAACATACGAACCATGTGCGTACTCAATATCACGCAGATAGTCCATATACATCAAGTCAAACAAGGGATGCCAGCCCTTTTCGCTTGGCGACGGAAAACCAAAATGAAACTGCGAGAGGCCTCAGCGAGGAAAATAAATCTGATCGACCGCTCTGAATCTCTGAAATCGCAATTCTGTCATTTTCGGCGATTCCGAGCCGTCAGGCGAGCTCATGGCCCATTTCAAGGCGTAAGTATGTACACCGGGTTGCTTTTTCAGATGTATGTTTGTACCATTAATTGGACACCTTTTATATTATGACATTTCAGGACAGATTGGTGCCCTGGATTTAATCAAACGATCGGTAGGGATGTCATCCGCAATTTTGCCGGGAACCATTTTAAAACTGCAAGCTTTCTTCACTTAGAGTTTACAAAGTTTTCTTGGAAGTTTTGTATCCACACATGGACATTCCACAAAAGTTAGACTTCACTAGGCTTCACCAGGGATCCAGGCTCATCTGCGTGAACATTCACCAGGGATCCAGGCTCATCTGTGTGAATATCAGGGAGCTCGATATCTATTTTCTCTTTCACGTTCCTCACAAATTCAGGTACCTGGGGATCCGACTCGACTGCCTCACGCAACAAAAATTGGCCGTCCATCTGGACAATCACCAGCGGATAGCACATCAGACAACACAACATATCTTCAACAGCACTGCCGTAAATGTTGAATTTCTCACGGGTTTTAATTCGCATTGTGAGCAGACCAAAAGCGAACCCGATGAAACACACCCACCCAAGCTTGTCAACGTTCGACTCGAAGGCGCTTGCAATGAGACAGGCGATCCATGAGTAGAACAGCACAGAATATATGCCAACCCACTTGCCCCCTTCGGCACTGTAGAGATTAAATGCGATTCTGAAGAGTGGAACACAAGGGCAGACTGTCGCAATGGCGATCTGGAGCATCGTGTCCACTGCACCAGGCATGCCTTTAGGTTTGTTCAACCGGTCGAAGCCTTCACAAAAGTCGAAGATCCTGTGGTGGAACTTTTTGCCAATCAAGATGTCCGGGTCCTCATATTCGATTTTGCATGCCCTGTACAATGCAGTGCAGCAAAAACAGATAGCTATTGTGTATGGGAATCCAGCACAGATGGAGGCAGCCTGCAGGCACACAATAAGAGACATGAGGAGCACAAATAACACAACCCTGTACGCGAGACTGTGACTCGGTACGCAGGCACATATCACCTTCTATCGAAACAGGACAACTGACATAAAGAAAACGGAAAAACTGTCAAATCAAGACACCTGGAGGGCTGAAAGGGAGTTGCTCCCCCCCGCAACGAGCAACGCGGTGGCCACTGCGCCTTCGGTACAGCACCTGTCGGACGAGACCACAGAAACATTGAGCAACTTTGTGCATAGCTGTCTTACAAGTGACGACCCACACCACTGTAAGGAAATAGAAAGTCCCATGTCCAGAGTCAAGAAATGCATGCAACTTGTGACAGGCGGCTAGCCCGACTTGGGACATGTGAGCTCCTGACATACCAGTAGATCTTCTGGATAACCGGTGGGTGAGGGTGCCCGTTGGCAGAGAGCGAGTCATCAACCCAAGAGCCACTGTCGCTGGAGGTGACGAAGTAAATAATCAGGTTGGTAACAATAAACAGTGTCAAAAAAGTCCCCATCCCTTCCCCATACTGCTTGTCGACAAGATCGTAGATACGCCCGGTGTGGGCTCGGCAAGCAAGCGGGTAAATTCCGATATCCGCCAGCTCGATGGCATCCTGTCGAACGGGGAAACCACCATCATATCCGAGCGCTGTGCAGTTGACAGTTCCAGCGGCCCAATCGACGGCGGAGGCATCAGGTGCAAGGGCGAGCTCTGCGGTGCGCTCCATCTTGATACCGAGGGAACCAAGTGTGACCAAGAAGAAGAAAGAGTACCCCACAGGGGCGAACATGGCGCCCACGATGACCTGCACTCGGGCGGCAAACGCACTGGTCAGAGGTAGAACAAAGAAGGCGGTGCCGGTGCCGGTGGTCGGAGGCAGAACAAAGAAGGCGGTGCCACAAAACGAGAGCTCCAACTACACGTGGAAAACGGACTTCACAGAGAGACATGGCGCACAAGTGACCTTCCGTAACAACCGGGAGGCGTTGCCCAGTGTCGACGGTAACTGAAACGTGCCTGATCACGCACTAGTAGCATACTATCGCAGTAAACTTCTGACAAGAGAGCGTTGCACTGCAAACAGGAAGCTACAACAGGCAATTTAACTCGGGCTCCCCCAGCACAAGTTTGCACCTGGCGAATAGTACGGCCACGGGAGATTTTCGCGATGAAGGTTCCAACAAAAGGCGCCCAAGAGATCCACCAACCTGAGCAATCACACCAACGGAATCGTCATGACTCTACGCGCCTGTCCGTCTCACTTTGACAGTGTTTGAAACTCCGTCAAGGGCCAAGCACCAAATGGGAAACACGATATGAATTACGTGATGTGGGCGATGGGGCTGATTGAGGCGATTTTCAACCGGAGATAGAAGACGCCGCACACGTTCACACATCTCATGCGTGCACGTCCTGAACCTCTATTCCCGACTGAGGCAACACGTTCCAGACGAGGTGTGCGGCAGCCATACGGAACCCCGCAGTACTGGGATCACGGGACGGACCCCAGTAAAAGATGGTCCACCAGTCGATCCACTGGTCAGGCCCGCTGTTGTAGGTGGACACTGGGTCAAGAAGATCTTCGCCAGTAGCTTCTGTCACGGGGTCATAAAGCGTGTCAGCTCCGGCTTCCCACAGCTGATTCTTCTTCCAGTCCCAATACTCTTTGCCCTCTCCTCCACCTCTCCACTGATAGTTGTCTTGGAACTCGAGGTTCAGTTGTGCCCACGTGTCGCAGTGGAAGCCCACCTGAGCGACCAGTCACAGCCAGCCTCAGCAACCAGTCACAGCCAGCCTCAGCGACCAGTCACAGCCAGCCTCAGCGACCAGTCACAGCCAGCCTCAGCGACCAGTCACAGCCAGCCTCAGCGATCTCATCGCTCTAAAGCCGCACCTCGGGGACAGCGCTGCAAAGGCAAGCAACTTACACCGGTGCCGGAGCTCTGTAAAGGCTAGAAAGAATCTGAGCGGAGGCGCTACCAGCGGTGCCGACCTATAGCGTTACGGTGTGGCTACAAGCGAATGAAAAAGGGAAAAGCTCATCCTCCAGTATAAACTTAACCACACGTACCACAGGGCTCGCTCCAAAGTGCTTTGCTCGGAAGGTTTGGAAGCCTTGGTGCGGCCTCGAGGCGGACCTGAATTATCCACTGGAAGTAGTGGCCGATGGATTGCACCAACGAGTTCAGAATAAACCACGAGTTGTCCATAAAGAAGATGGCAAGGATAAGGAAGCAGCCCATGACAAAGCAGATCTCCGATATAGTTTTGATGCCGTAATTCACACCGCTGATTACACTCAGAGTTGCCGCCGGGGTGATGATCCAGATAAGGGCCACCTGCCAGTCCGTGTCGTCGGCTGGGATATCCGAATTCAGCCGGCTGATTCCGGCGTTGATACTGGACACACCGAAGCCTAGCGAGGTGCACACACCAAACGTAGTACACGCCATGGAGAGAGCGTCGATGAAGTCACCCAGGAAGCCATACACATGGTCGCCTACGAGGGGGTAGAATGCCATGCGGATCGTCATAGGCAGATTCCAGCGATAAGACATGAATCCGAGCAACAGCGCCACGATGATATACACCACCCAAGCGTGGATGCCCTGGAGCAATCAAGTTTCGACCCAGTCAGGCCGTGTCCGGAGCGCAAGTAGATTCAGATAAAGAAAGGTTTCAGGAAACCAACTGAACCGTACCCAGTGATATAGCGTGATGAAAATAGCTTGCTGAGCTTGCTGGTCGTCGTTCGCCACGGGTGTTCGGAACATGTTGGAACCCGAACTGTGGATCAAACGCGAATATGCAAACTTAGCGCAACAAAGGTTGGCGACGCGACTCAGCCTGACCGCAACGCCCGGCAACTAATTGAAAGACGCTTCCGTAAGAGATAAAACCACACCTGAGCTACATCCAAGGAGAGCCTCTAAACATGGCCTCTAAACGGGCCGAAAGGTCGACCGTCAGGTGGACCTAATCGAATACGAAAAACGGCACGTGCAGTTGGGACCTACCCGCCGTTACGATAATAGTACATTGGCTCGCTCACGCCGTAATAGTAAAGCCCAACGGCGATACCACAAGAGAACAACATTGCAAACCAGGTGAAGTCATTGTACTCCGGCTTGTCATTCTTCTTTCCTAGTTTGATGGTACCGTACTTGCTAATACAGAGCCATACCAGGAATATCGACCAAACATCCTGCGAGTTTTTCGTTGCTTGTTATTACACTGGGCACACAGACTCGCAGCAGCGCAGCAGAGGGGCGCCATGCCATCTGGTACCCCTCAGAGGCCACACACACGTATACGATTTTTTCACACTGAATGGCGTGAGATCAGCCGACAAAAGCCAGCGCACCATCAACCCAGTGGGTGTGAGAAGCAAATCAGGAGTAGAGCAGGGCCGTGACAAAATGCCACCAACTCGTACATATTCCCAACCCAGATGCCAAGCAGCATGAAATATGATCCGTTGTGACCGATCATCGCCCAACAATTGTTGGTCCCTGGGTTACGGAGTAACAATTTATTCACACATACATCAAGTTATGATAAACAGCTAGGTGTGAACCATACAGGGATGCAGACGGCGGTTGGCGAGACAACAAGCAAGAGTTTCTACCTGAGTACCGATGTACAACCAAGTGAAATTCTGCGAAGAACAGCGTCATTGCCCGAAGCCCAAACACAATATTTAGTTTCGGTCCCACAAGATGGCAGGCTAACAAAGCCGACTTAATTGCTAACATATGCAACGTAAAGTCGCCTCAGAAAAACACATGTCAAGAGGAAACACGCCGGTGCCATAGTAGCTGAAATCAGTGATCGTGCGAAGCCGTAGGATTATCTGCAACCTCTTACAATAGTCGCACCGGCTCCAATCAGGCAACAAACGATGTCGGAGCGGCTACCTGAGTGATCCAAACTTGCCATTTTTTAAACTCGCCTAGCGTCTCGTCTTTTTCCACCAAGCAAGCGATGGCGAATCCCCACAGCACCACGGATGCCATAAGGGAAACCACCCAGTTGAAACGAAACAGACGATACTTGCCCACATCCACGGACACCCATCGGTTCGCCCTCACGTGCTGCAGGAACTGAGCTTCATCAAAGTCATCCTCCTGGTGGGTATGCTCACCGGGACTTTCAGCCTTGCCGTCAGACATGCTGTTCGTGTTGGAACAAACTTTCGAGCACCAGTGCTCAAAGAAACCAAGCAGCTGACAATTACTAAATTAAATACAGGAAATAATGGTAATAATGTATATTACCATATACATTGTTGTATTCAATATTGCCGTTCGATTGAGGTGACCTGATACTCGTGAAGGTATCGACTGATTAGACTGATTGATTAATTCAGTCAGTGACATGAGCGACAAAAACCAAATCAGTTCATGTCACCGACTGAATACGATGTCACCAACCGAATACCAATTAATTCAGAAAACTCTCTCACCTCGCCCATCACATATATAAATAATAATTTATTGCGGTGGGGGGCGACGTATATTAATATTACCGCCAGAAGTTAAGGATATATAATTATATATATGATTTATGGTATATATAATTTATATAACATATTTGCTTGAAATTTCTTGGCGCTTCGCGATAAGGAGGGGGTGGGAGGTGGGAGAGGGTATTGGGGGGAGGAGGAGGCCAGGAGGAATGGGGGCCGCGGTGGCTCCCCCTCCCCCCTCTATCCCCCCCTCCCCAACGCTTCCACCCTCGTGAACCCCCACGAAACTAACCCCGCTGCCCCACTACCCCAAGAACCCCCACCTCCCCACCCCCCTCTTTATCGCGAAGCGCCAAGAAATTTCAAGCAAATATGTTATATAAATTATATATACCATAAATCATATATATAATTATATATCCTTAACTTCTGGCGGTAATATTAATATACGTCGCCCCCCACCGCAATAAATTATTATTTATATATGTGATGGGCGAGGTGAGAGAGTTTTCTGAATTAATTGGTATTCGGTTGGTGACATCGTATTCAGTCGGTGACATGAACTGATTTGGTTTTTGTCGCTCATGTCACTGACTGAATTAATCAATCAGTCTAATCAGTCGATACCTTCACGAGTATGGTGACCTGTGTAGTGGTTTATATATATAAGTACCGGTTTTTAATGGAATCCATGGGGGAGTATGATTCGTCAAGCAGCTCCCCATAACGCGAAGTGATACGAAGATATTTTCCTAAGTGCGTGGCGATAACGAGAAAATCCAGCAAATCACGCTCGGCATCCAACAACGCAGTTCTCGTCGAATCGAACGCGGCGTCAAGCGATTGCGTCAGCATGACGCCGTTTTTCAGGGCGAGTTTCGCCAAGCTGCCCGCACCCGGCGGTAACGAGCGCAACAACGTCGCGATCTCAAATCTGTCGAAATTGATAGTATAAATACCAATTACCAAATCACGAATAATTAT
>LGRX02010081.1:0-26045 GCA_001247695.2 Cymbomonas tetramitiformis | reverse complement strand
GACCCCACATCATCCGCCCCTTTCACGGGCTGCGTACACAGGCTGGGTGTGATCCCATGCGTGCAGAGCTGGCGCGGGTAAACTAGAGGGTGCGCCTGCGCATGACGTGCGTGAGCCGAACGCCCACCAACCCGACCTTGTCTACAACTCTACACCCCCTCCAACTGAACAGCCACACGACAAACGACTCTCCCTCCCATGACCTCACATCATCCGCCCCTCCCACGAGCTGCGTACACAGGCTGGGTGTGATCCCATAAGTGCAGAGCTGGCGCGGGTAAACTAGAGGGTGCGCCTGCGCATGACGTGCGTGAGCCGAACGCCCACCAACCCGACCTTGTCTACAACTCTACACCCCCCTCCAACTGACGACGGCCACACGACAAACGACTCTCCCTCCCATGACCTCACATCATCCGCCCCTCCCACGAGCTGCGTACACAGGCTGGGTGTGATCCCATAAGTGCAATGCTGGCGCGGGTAAACTAGAGGGTGCGCCTGCGCATGACGTGCGTGAGACGACCGCCCACCAACCCGACCTTGTCTACAACTCTACCCCACCTTGTCTGACCCGACCATACACCATTGCACGACGAGCCAAGAGACATGCCAGTGGTAAACACGCGCACGCTTGGCTCAAGTCGACAACCCTGTTAAGGGGACACCATGGCACGATCGGCCTTACACCAAAGACGGACTGGAGACCTGGCGCGCATAGCACGACGAGCCAAGAGACATGCCCGTGGTAAACACGCGCACGCTTGGCTCAAGTCCTGCGCGCCCGTTGAGGGGACACCATGGCACCATCGGCCTCACACCGAAGCCGAAAACCAGACCTGAAGTCAGTCACCGTGGAGGACTTCGCATCATAGGTGCGCGATGTCAGTCAGTCACTGTGGAGGACTTCGAATCATAGGTGCGCAGAGTCAGCCACCGTGGAGGACTTCGAATCATAGGTGCGCGGAGTCAGTCACGGTGGTGGACTTCGAGTCTTAGGTGCGCGGAGTCAGTCACCGTGGAGGACTTCGAGTCATAGGTGCGCGGAGTCAGTCACCGTGGAGGACTTCGCATCATAGGTGCGCGGAGTCAGTCACCGTGGAGGACTTCGAGTCATAGGAGACCTGGCGCGCATAGCACGACGAGCCAAAAGACATGCCCGTGGTAAACACGCGCACGCTTGGCTCAAGTCGTCTCACATCTGAACACGCCTCCTAACTGTACTACTTCCACCAGGCGCCCCACACAAGCAGATCACCAATGGTGATTCCGGCACACCCTCTGAAGCTCTTATGCTTAAGAAACAGTTTGGACGTGGTTAGCAGGCAGAGAAGCGCACCAGGTCAGCTTGGGAGACACCCTCCACCTCCCCCGCCTCCTGCGCAGGGGCAGCCTCCTGCAGAGCACAGACCGTGTGCCACGTGAGGCATGCTGCGGACCGTGAGGTTGTGTGGGCTCCAAGATGTTCACGTTTGTACATGGAAAAAGCAGGCAGCTGAGTTACGGGAGGAGTGACTCGGAAATGTCAACGGTCCAAGACCACTTACCGCAGGCCCCTGGGGTGCGGCAGCAGCTCCACCACCATACCCACCGGGGCGCACTGCAGCAGCCTGTGTGAGGCACGCTCGCTCCATACCGTGAGGTGGTGTGATGCGGCGGTATGGGGCGCAATTTAGACCGTGAGGCCGCGTGGAGCACTTTTTAGACAAGTATGTGCATAAGGTACAAAGATCCGGCGCGAGCATGCTCTACACAAATATTCCCCGCACAAGGAACGATCATACCCGCTCCAAGATGTTCACGTTCCTACATGGAAAAATCAGTCAGCTGAGTTACGGGAGGAGTGACTCGGGAATGTCAACGGTCCAAGAACACTTACCGCAGGCCCCTGGGGCGCATACCGAGGTCGACCACCATGCCCACCGGGGCGCACTGCAGCAGCCTGTGTGAGGCACGCTCCAGACCGTGAGGTGGTGTGATGCGGCGGTATGAGGCGCAATTTAGACCGTGAGGCGGCGTGGGGCACTTTTTAGACAAGTATGTGCGTAAGGTACAAAGATCCGGCGTCAGCATGCTGTATACAAATATTCCCCCCCAAAAGAAACATACCCGCTCCAAGATGTTCACGTTCCTAGAGCGAAAGAGCAGGCAGCTGAGTTACGGGAGGAGTGACACGGAAATGTCAACGGTCCAAGAACACTTACCGCAGGGCCCTGGAGGCTCCTGGAGGGCCTCACCGCCCGCGAAGAACCCACCTGCGACATCGTCGAATATTAACAAACTGGCCAATACGCATTTTCCCTATAAACTTTACAAGCATGTCGAACACCTAGAGGTAACCCACCTGCCCTTCAGGGGCTCGCATGGCCGCCCCAAGCAACGCTGCGCCACGCGACGCGGACTGCACGCCTCCCACAGGTCCATCCTGCGAGCAATCGCCAACGTAAACACATGCATGCCTATGAACCTAATCAAGGAAAACACCACTGCTGACTAAATAGCAAGCTAACAGCCGGTAGGGCTACGAGTGCATTCTGTTCCAAACCTGCAAGGTCCTTTGCCTCTTCGAGGAAGGACCGCTATCTCCCGTTTTTTCCATTGCACGTAGCTTGCTGTTTTTTATTTTTTTGTTACTCTCTTGCGAGAGTCAACCGCTCGTTTTTCAAATTGTAAAGAACTTCAAGACAAACACGACTTGGTGTGGCGCAGGCAACAGGCGGGATATCTCGCCTTGCATATCATCATCGTGCGCAATCGATCGCAAGCGCCATCGACTCGTCGTGATGACGGCCATGGCCATGCATGCGATTTCGCTATCTTATTATCTTAGTTTATATTCATGCACTCATCACCTGCTTGCCATGGAATTTCTATCATTTATACCGCGACTGTATGCCTTCCCCCATGTTCTCGCAATTTATACACGTCGATTAGCCTTTCTTTAAATTTATACAAGCGTTTAGGCTCTCGATCTCAGATTCTCGCCTGTCTCCGCGGCTTTTAGGGGCTTTTAGGGGCGTGTTTAGGACACCAAATCCCAATTACCCAGCTTTAGGAGGCATTTTGACACTTTAGGACCATTCTCGATTTTTTAGTAAAACTTAGTGAATTTTAGTTAGAATCCTTGTTCAAGTGATGGTGGGGTGAGGTAGTGCTCGTCCGTGGTCCGTGGGCACACCCATGCCTTCACTACACTAACGCCTTCCAGTCGTTTTTCGTTTCCAGTTTGCACCGTGACCTCACGGATGCCCCCACCGTTGCCAGCCCCCCTGCGGTTGGGGCTGTCTCGAGGGTATTGACACCCACCCAGCTTGGGGAACGTGTGGACGACGTGAATACTGTGTACTCCGCCTTCATAGCATGGCGTGGCTACGTCCGTCTTGTATGCTGTGCCATGTGCGGCCTGCTGGCTGCTAATCGAAAGTGGTGCCCGTGCCGACGTGTAGCGTACTGCGGCCCTAGCTGCCAGCGTGCTCACTGGAGAAGCCACAAGCCAGAGTGTGCGTGGAAGACGACGGCCGACAATAGCCAGGGAACTCGACCGGGCCTTTAGAGCAGCAGACTGGCATCTTACCACTTAGGAGGACCGCCCCCCTATCTAGCTGTAACAAAACACTTTTATATGAAGATAGTAATCTCCATTTGCCTGGTGGCCGTGTGCTGCCTACTCCATGATGTTCCGGTAGCGATGGATTGATGTCTTGCGTGATTCGTAATATCCCTGTGCACACGGATGTCATGGTTTTGCGGTGATAAAACTTCGTTATGATAAAACTTCGGACCCGCTGTATTGCATTGAATTTACCCGCTCGCGCTGGGGTAAGATGTAGGATCCGTGCATGATCTCCGCGATTGCATCCAATTCGGACGACACACGCCTTTGGGTTGATATGACAACATACTTGCAGCGAGTCGGTCGAACGTTCGTCAGAATCCGCCGAATGCGCCTTGCACGTGGCGCGGTGGGGAACCACATGACACTCCTGTTTCACGGACACAGGACCCCATCTCAAACAACCATCAAAAGGTAACAACACATGCCACCTATCAAGCCCGAAATGTTAATACAAGGAATTCAATGAAACATGCATCGAGCACAATTCAGCCCACCACAAAGCAGCAGGTTGTGTTACATAACTTTACAAGTCTAACAAGAACCACTACAAAACTATCGGAGAATAATAGACCGTGGGACACGGGAAACACACGACAGGTGCTGTTTCTGAAGATGAAGAAGGGGGAGGATGGTGAGCCGCTGCAGAAGGGTGGTGATGACTATCTGGTTGATGGGAATGAACCCCCGGAAATCATGGATTTCCCCACCGAGATGCAGGTTCTGGTACAGGGCCAGGAAAGGGGGAGGCTGGTGCTCTCTTACTTCCAGGGCTTTGAGTACTGCAGCTCGGTCACTCACGGAGAAGACAGGATTGCCAGGCTCAACCACATCAAGTGCATGTGTTACAATGAGAGGATGCTTCAGGGGGGAGAAGCGGGCCTCACCCCTGAACAGAAGGGGAAAGGGGAGAAGCGGGACAGAGGCACCCCTGGCTCAGTCGGAGGAACTAAGAAAAAGCTGAACAAATCCTTCAACACCGTTAGTGGCTAAGTTAAGTTTGCAGGAGACTAGCTCACCTGATTTTCAGCAACTTTTTAGGATGAGCAGACAGCTGCAAGCAGTTCATACAAACATAGAAAGCAGAACTTTAAAAACAAAACACCTGTACACTTGCCCCGTTGGAGCACCGTGGCCTAGCACGGTGTCCGCCTTGCCAACGGGGGATCGCCCAGAAAACCCCGGGTCTTGTGTAAAATATATAAAATACTGTTGCAGCAAACTGACTATGACAATAGCACTAACCATCTGCGGGCCAATTCCCCAAAGTAACAGGCTGGGCACTAATGCAGGAACACTTAATTGCTAAAATGGTCGGGAAGACAAACTCAGCAACAGACAAGATGAGCACTCCAATCGAAGGTATGTTAATCACCACCCTTCACATCATGGCCCGCTATGTATCCCTCCAAAGAAAACGGATGAGAGAGGAACTCACTGCATCACAAGGGCCGCTCATCCTCCTTTGGCACGTGGCATCTTGCCTAGCACACAACAAAGCAAAATTGACAAAAAACAACAACCCTGGACCCAGAACTTGGATCAAATGGGCACACATTAAAACCAAAACAAGACTACAGTATAAGACAAAACCTTATCAAAATGCCCGATACAAGGTAATGAAGGATGCATTAGGAAGAACTTTCACAACACAAAGGAGAAGCAGACGGTCCAAACATGACCATAACACACCTTTGCATATACCCGTAAGGAAAAAGCTAATGAGAACACTAGCAGGAAGGAATCAACACCTAAACACCCACACAGAAGCAAACAGAATCAACAACCATGGACAAAAGGGGAATCCCGGTCAACTGGAATCAAGCACAACAACATCATCCATTAAAATGGTAGATGCCATACACATCGGAAGCAATATGACTGAAGTGCCATTTACCAGGAAAGAGGTCATGAGGGGAAAAGGGGGGCAGCCCGCTGGGTCATCAACCCTAAACAATAACAGTCTTGAAGCAGAAACAGGACACAACGGGGAAGGGATTGATTCTGAACAGCTAGATGAGGCTCTCAGGCTACAGGACAAAAGCTCGATCCCCCCCATAGGCTATGATGAACTCCTTTCAAAACTGGAAACCGGGGAACCAAGCTTCGTACACCTCATCAGGAAAGCATTGGGCAAACATCTGAGGACCCACTTCGGGGTGAGCAACGGTGAACACTGGAAACTCATAACCCTCCGAATTACAAATGAAAAACACATAGAAGCCTATATCTATGACTCACTTGGGGTAATAACAACAACCGAAACACAAAGCAAACTTGAAGGGGCACTCTCATCTTGGTTGAAAATTCATCACAAAACCATAAACGGGAGAAGTTGGAATGTAGAGGTATCAACGTTCAGACAGCAACTGGATAACCACACATGCGGGATCTGGGTTATCAGAACAGCGGAGAAATGGAGGCAATGGTGTGACAGGAGCGAGCATTTACCATTCTTCACCTATCTAAAGGAAGGGAGCATTGAAGGGGAGCACCACAACTCGGAGGCCACATTACACATTCAGGATCTACAAGAAATAATCCAAGACAGGATCACTCAGCCCAAGGATGAAAGAGGGAACACCAACAAGGACATTACAAAATACAACCCTGTATACAGCAGGAAAGGAGTCATTACCATAGCCAACATTGAGACACTGTGCTTCAAGTTGAAACTAGACTTCACTTGCACCAACAACAAGCGCACCTTTTATGAAATGATAAACGGTAGCCAACAGGAATACAACAATGACATAAACAAACTTCTCCAGACAAGACACCACACCTATATCCTTCATGAAAGTCAGGAATGGACATTGGCAATACACTTGAAACATAAGAACACTGTCCTTTTAATCAAGCCTTTCACAAAAATGGGAAAAGAAGGCCATGACAACAAGACACCAGTATATAAACACTTAGGTCTCAGATGTGAGATCGATCCCCAAAACAAAGGCCTTCTGGTCTTCCACACAGCAGTCAAAAGTCAGGAAATCCTTCAAAATCTCAGATATGCAGGAGAGCACCAGCTAGAAAGAGACATCATAAACAGCATGATCACTTCTAACATCAAGTATCACCATGGCTTCGGGAAATTCACTAGAAATGAGAAGCTAAACAACAGGGGAGCGGTAGCCATAATCAGGGAGCAACTCAGATATGGGAATATAACCCCTGAGGAAATAGCTCAAAATAGAGAATTCCGGGAAAGACAAGTGGTGGTTGGAGGCATTAGAACAGGGAAAGCAATGGCTTCCAATGCCCAGGGAAAAAGAAACACCCCCAAAACCACGGGCATGAGGCACCAGGCAGGGAAAAAACTGAGGAGGAAGGTTCAAAATTGTGAGCGGACGGAAAACATCTTTTTCCACAAAAACCTATACGGAGTGGATGGAAGATGCATCAAGCAAAAGGCTAAGCACTCACGGAATGAGGCGGAAAACACACGGTTGCAGGAACTACAGAGAGCTCAAGGGAGAAAGGAACACATTATAGTAATGGGAATGAATATGAGAGGATTGAGACATACAAAGGAGGACCAGGATAGTATGATTAAGCTAGAGACCATTTGTAACCTAGTGTTGGACAGAAAAGCACACATCATATGTGTCTCTGAGACCAAGATCTCAACCACAAGTATGCCAATGGTTAAGACATTGATGCTCCAGAAAGGTTTAAACTTTAGAATTTCACACACGGATGAAAAGGCTAGTATTGGGTCCCTCATAGTATGGAACCCCAAAGATATACCGCTCACACCCAATGCAACATATGTGGACGGGACACAAAAAAGGTCAGTCATGATTCGGTTTACAGGCACAAAGGGTTTTTCGTTTTCGGTGGCAAGCGGGTACATGAACGATGCCAGCCTCAAAGAGGAACAAGAGGACTTCTATAAAACCCTTAAGGATTGGGCAGCCAAGTCAGGAGACAACAGAAACAAGGCCCACATAGAAATAGGAGACAAGAATTGCACACTGACCCAAAGCCAAAGGATAACAAAAGGTCAGCAGATGTCATACAAAGATCACCAGACTAAGAACAAACACCTCCTAAGTTACTTCAATGATGACAGGACAACATTAACAGAACTTATCACACACATGCATCCAGAATGTAATGAGATATTCACAAGGGTTGTGAACAACAGTTCAAAAGCAAAACTCACTCATATAATGGCAAACAAAGGAATGGAAGATAGAACAGCGGCTGCTGGCTGGCTTGAAATGAACCCATACATAGTTTCAGACCACGGCATAGTTTGGGCTCAGATTGACATCAGAGGAGAGCAGATACACCCTGAAAAACAGAAACATACCCCTACAGAGGAACCGCGCCTGAACGGAGCAAATGACACTACACATGACAAGTACCCTGGTTTCCCAGTAAGACTGGAGCACACAGAGACGGTAGGAGGTTTTAGAAAGCTTACAAAGGCTGCTGTAGCCAGAATCTTGGAGAAAAATGGATACACCATAAAGCATTTAGCAAATGCAAGCATTGAACAAAACAATGCAGCACAAGTAATAAACACTGTTCTAGGAGACACTACAGACTACAATATGAAAAAGGAGGATATCCACGGAGACAACCTAAAGGAAGACTCGAGCACATGGAAGGGTAAGCTGACGAGCACAAAAGGTAGCATAAAGTGGCACAACAAGACTAAAGAATGGTGGATACACATGGACTCACCTTGGAACTCCGCACACATCCGCTCTAGGGGCATTGGCATGCCAGAGGGAGTGACACAACATGGTTACACGAAAATTGGTAATCTTTGGAGCTTGAAATTCCCAATCAATTATGGGAAAAAAGATGTTTTGAAATACCTCAAAACACACTTTCACTTGGGAAACACTGAAGTCTTAAAACTCGAAGGACCTAAGGAGCATGGAGAAGGGCACATATGGGACATCTGCATGCACCAGAGCCTGCAAGCAGAGCATTGGAGTCATTGCGGCAAACCCCTAGCAGCCCTTGACAAAACCAATGCATACAACTTCAAATATGCCACTGGATGGAAAGCCTATACAGAAAGACTACAAAAGCTAGTAAATAAAAAGCAAGAATTGGAGGGCAGTAAGAAGAGTATGGATAACTGTAGTCCCCATAAAGAAGATACGGACCAAACTTGGGACTTCATCCATGAATCAGCAAACAAAGCGGCGTGTGCCGCATTTGGAACGAGGGGGAAAAAGATGCACAAAAGGCCGGTCCCATCAGCCACATCAAACTATCTATACAAATGGCTTCAGTCATTGAGGAAAGCACACCGAATGCTGGGAGAGATAGAAAAGGAGAAGGACTTGGAAGCAACAGAATGCCTCGTCAGTACCATACCTTGTGACAGTCTTTGTAGGAAGCCACAAGAAACGGCTGAGGCATGGAGTAACAGACTTGAGGCGAGCCTGCCAACAGTTACAAAAGCATTCCAAGAGAGCAGAATCAAGGACATAAGATACTGGAAGCTCCGGGAGAAGGAAGAGATGCAACATCTGTTTGCAAAGAAAGTTTCAGCCTTCCTGGATAGAGCTTTAGGAAACAAAAAAGGGACGGAAAAGGGTGCAGCCCCAGAATATGACGACAAAGGTGAGGTACCGCTAACAGCAAATGAAAGGAAGCAAGCCATTTTAAAAGAATACAAAGAAAATAAACTCTTCTCCACTAGACCCGAAGCACCCAAGCACCTACCCCCATGGTTGAGATCGATCTTAGAGAACAGCCCCAAACTACCTCAGCATGTCACCGAGCAGCTAGCAGAACCCATACTCATGAAGGAGTTGGAGGCAGTCTATGGATCATGTGGAGTATCCACAGCCCCAGGCCCATCGGGAATGCATTATGCACAATGGATACAGGGACCCCAAAACCTCCAGGAATTAATACTTGAAATGTTTAACAACATTTTGAGGACAGGCTCTTTTCCAAGATTAGCAAAAGCGGGCTTCATTCAACCGATCCCCAAAGATCCAAGCAAACCGTGCACCTCAGATAATTCCAGACCACTCACCATGCTGGAAACAGGCATGAAGTTGTTCAATTCCATCATTGCAAATAGAATAAAGAAGGCTTTATCCAAACATCCGGTCTTTTTCCCAATCCAAGATGCCTTCTTACCCAATAAAAACATTGAGGATTCGTTGCAAGTCCTAAATGAAGTTATTTCCGATGCTAACAGATTCGACAAGGAACTGCATGTTGTCTACCTGGACCTTAAACAAGCTTTTGACCGAGCAGAATTTTGGATGAGCAAACTAGCACTGGAGAAAATAGGATTGCCCGAAAACATCATTACAATCATCTCGGACATCACATCCGAAGCATCCCGATCAGTCCTCACATCTGAAGGCATGACAGATGAATGGATGCTTGAATGTGGGGTGCCCCAAGGAGAAGTCCTAAGTCCCCTCAGGTTTGTGGCAATCATGGACATATTGGCCATCTGGCTGGCAGAAAGGGCCAACGGGAAGAACCCCATGAAACAGACCTACGGGTATGCCCTGGAGAAACCAAGAGATGCTACCAGAAACCCGGGAGCTACTTCACCCCAGAAGAACAGAAAATGGCTGAACATGAATTCACCGCCTAACATTTTTGCCAGATTCTTCTGTGATGACATCATCCTGATAGGGAAATCAAAAGAGGAAGTACAGGACATGCTCGGGGTGATCAATGAGTTCATGAGGTTCATAGGGATTCCCATTAATGCCAAAAAATCTAAGTACTCCCATAGGAAACCTGCAAGACAGAGGGGCAAAGCATATGAAGGGCATATTGAGTTGGAAAAGAAACTCATGTCCGGAGGTATGCTGAAAATCGAAGACGGAGAGGAAGGGCCCAACACATGGTCCGAATGGCTTCCGCCCAAGACCCCTGCCTATCTTGAATATAGCAACAGAACTGAGGCAAACCGATACTTAGGGGTTTGGTTTGCGCTGGATGGCGGATGGGAACACCAAAAACAGATACTCATGGATAAGCTCACCCAAAGCCTGCTGTCAGTTCAAACACAAACCTTAAACTTGAATCAGCTTCGTTACATAATCAATGCGGTTGTTGTACCAAGAATGGCATATCCCTTAAAAGTTACATCGACCATTAGCACGGAAACAAACAATGTAGCAAAAGAAATTGATGGCACAATAGCAAACTTTGTCTTGAGATACTTAAATTGTCCCATAGACACAAACCATCAATTAGTCTGGACACCGGCCGCACTAGGAGGACTGGGGATTGACAATGTAACAGACATTGCCCATGCTACATGCATCTCGGAAACCTTAATCACACTATGCAATACAACAGAATACGAATATTGGAGTGACCAGATCATACAAGGAACACACGGCACACCGAATGCACACTTGTACAGAGACAACAGCAGCACATGGAGCAGAATGGCAAGTTATGTTATGGAAAGAGAAGCGAGGGAACTAAAAATTCAGGGCTCTCCTTTATCCCACCACCTCCCTTTCAAAAAAGCCACGGATAAAGGCGGGAACTGGTTCAAACGGGTGAGCTACATATTGTCAAAATATGGATACTCTATAGACACAAAGCATTCAACCCTACAGGACTACGAGGAACTACAGACCTTTCTTTACTCGTCACTCCCGAAGCCTGTGTATGAGAAGATACGTATGCTAGTTGCAACTCGGAATCTTAGATACATGGGTTCCTTTCTTCAGTCTTGTGGAGGGCTTATGCTTAGCTGGGAAGAATTGAGGGCAAAGCATAGCCTACAAGGAACAGAACCTCCATCTTGGTTTTTAGCCCTCCAGACAGAGGTTATATGTGACTCGTCAGGGGCAGAACTGCGGAAGGTTAAAACCAAATACAGAGACACACCGCAAGCCCCGGAGGAGGGCATGATGTGCTGGAAAGGGACAGGAATGGGCCAGGAAGGGATGAAGCTAGTCACAGTTCAGAGACATGACACCGGCTTGGGCACTTTACAACTGAAGATGTACACCAAGAATCAAGAAGGGACATACATGCCAGACAAAACAGGACTGAGGACCTTTTCAGTTAATGAATATCACATATTGCAGGACGGTACAACCCTAATGCCGGTGAACCAAAACTTTTTGAGAATGCATGCATGCCAATAGCACAGCTAGGATCAACATGAGAGAAGGACCGGAAGCCGAGACATACTTAACATATGTTGGAGATAGACTCAATGACCTTTTCAGAGCTAGATGCAACAACTCATGCGCAGCGGATAACAGTGAGTTCAGCTGCCCGAGTGCATCAGAGGATGAAGAACAGGGCGCACAGGACGAAGCAGATAAGAGGGTTAGCTTTGACTTTGCAAGTGACGGATCACTCTACAAAAGTTCATCTTTTGCAAGTTGCGGAGCAGCATACATGAGATTTGAGGAGGGAGATCCTACACCGGTCATGAGTAAACATAACATACCAAGGGAAGCGCCTATCACCTCACCCACAGCAGGAATCATAGATAACATCCATAAACCTAGCTCTACTACTGCAGAAATTTTAGGCCTCAGAAAGTTACTCCAAGATCGGAAGCATGAAATTCTAAACACCATGGTTCCCCTTACCCATGTGATTGACTCCATGGCAACTATCAATGCTGTAAACCGTGACCCTGGAACCCTAAATGTCAGGGACCTTATGCAAGAGCCAAACAGAAGGGACCTGGTAGCCATTAGACTGATTCTGGAGGAATTAGGATTTTACAACACAATGGGACAGGCGAAACTCCTGATCAAATGGATCAGAGGGCACAATAACGATAGGCTTCATGACAAAGTAGATAGGACGGCCAAAAGAGCGGCATTCAGGTACAGCGGGAGACAGCTCAGGTTCGACGAAGATGGGGACTTAGATTTTTCTCTCCTCTTTCATGAACAATCCATAACGGGAGGCATCAGGAACCACATTAGGAGACTCCAAAGATTGAGCCACCACAAAAAGTGGAAAGACATGCATGGACAAGGAAGGGCACTCAGGCTATTGGAGGAGAATCATGTGAAACCAATCAAGGATGTTTCAAAGATTGCATCCAAGTACTTCACAGCTTATAGGTGCAGGGAACTCACAGGCCTACAGGCATCCCCACATAGAGCACATAGGATTGGAATTGGTGAAAGCCCGACCTGCCGGACGTGTGGCACAACAACACAATGCACCTACACACACATCCAACTGAATTGCCCAGGGGAAGGAAATAAACTACACCAGTTAAGGGAAAACCAGCAGGAGGAAATGAAAGAAACCATCAGAAAAGCCACAGCGGGAGACCCGAGATTGATAATAGAAGGCAGTAACACAAGGGGGGGCATCATCAGCCCCTCCGAAATCTTCCCCTTAGCAGAAATAGACAATGACTTAACAGCCTCTAGACCACTTGCTGCTCTACCGGAGGCTAGCATGTACAGGTTGTCAAACACTAGGAAAGGTACTGTAGCAGTAGCTGCTGCACCCATAGACACGAACAGTGATGGCAGTCACAACTTCCAAGACCTTCAGTACATTAAAAAGAAAGAATTCTGGAAGTTAGTTGAGTGGCATAGGCTGACAACTGATACACCCCAGACATCGATCAGCAATTACACACAACGGGCCAATGATATTCACTCGGCACTTATAGCATGTAATACTGAGTCGGGTGACCCGAAGAATTGTTATGCGATAAGAAGAGACCTATTAGATATCATCATAGATGAGAGAGGCTTAGGAAAGGACGGATGTGAGCTTTTCTGTAACCCTGTAAACTCTCACCCAGGAATCAAGTCAAGGAGGTGCATTCCCACGGCGGCTATGAAGGAGGCGTTGAGACCCTTTTGCCACAAGGGGAAGATAGGGTGGGATGGACTTGCAAGAGATGCATATGTCAACAGTGTAACGGGAAAAGGGAAAAAGGTATATGGGAACCCACCCTTTGATGGGGGGGTTCTCAGGGAAGCATCTGCTGTTATGCAAACGTTGTCCCGTGGCCTAGAGGCGGCCAGGACTTCGGAGGGATTTGAGGGGATTTGGATCTTGCCATTGTCGCCAAAGAACCTCAAAAAGTGGACTGGTAAGGGTTTTAAGCTAATTTTCAAGTACCCAAGGGGAACCATACCTTTCATTCCACATGATTATTGGTCGGGTAAAGGGCCCTACACAATGCCAGGGGAGGGATGTTACAAAGATAAGTACTCAGATGTGGTCATACTATCCATTGATAGTGAGAGCATGGGGTGTCCTGTTAGTAAGAAACTTGATAATGAGAAAATGCAATACAAGTTGCTTCAATGGTTCATAAATGTAGTCCCGCATAAAAAGATCACCCCCAAATTGCTCAAAGAAACGGGCCTGCACCCGGATATGATTGAGCAAGTCCTGAGTGAGAGGGACTGTCTGTTGCCACCCCGATTGTGCCCGTGGGTGGGGGGCAGGAATAATGTGGAACAACGAAACCAGTACCCTGGAGCACACTTGGATGGCGGGCACAGGAACGCAGGAGGAACCCCCTTCCTTAATGCGGTGGAGTGGCCGGAGGAACTTGCTCTCATGGGGTACTTACCAGAAGGCTTTGGCAAGGTGCTCAAAGGGATCGGGGTTCCACACCGTGGGGTGAAGACACTCTTGAAAAAACTGTCCAAGATGTGTAGGCGTCATGCAAGGGAAAGATGCATATTACATGAAACGGGAGCCCTACCTGAGAGTGGCATTGTAGAAGAGGCACCCAACATTCAGGAACTTTGCACGGAAAATAGGAAAGTAACCGATGTGGTAAAGGCAGCAGGGGAAATGCTAGGCAGCTATGTGAACCCCCACCCTCCCCCCAGCCCCCACGGGGTTGGGGCCCCTTAGGGCCCCGGCCCTAAGGGGGCACCACCGGCCCAGGGGCCGGAGCACCCCTGGGCTTTTCTCACTTCATCATCACCACCGCCCACACCGCCTCCATCTCCATCGTGCATCAGCTCCACGGCCTGCTGATGTTTTTTCCGACGCTGGTGGCAGACACGCTTTCATTAGTGCTTTGCCACCCTTGCTTCCACGCTTTGTGGAATGCTTCCTGCCTTAGCAGACTGTCATGTATGAGGGGAACAGACTCGAGTAGATCGTTCCGAAGGCGTTGCCTTACTCATCGACGTAAATGTTTTATTATTATTATTATTACGGACACACGTGGTTGGACAACGGACACACGTGGTTGGACACACGTGGGATGCCAATTAACAGATGGGGGCTTCTGCGCACACAAAACGCAGCCCTAGAAACTGCGGAGAGGTACCTGTTGAACGTCCCGCCTAGGTTGGGACCTGATAACGCCGCGCGCCTTATCGCCGTGTGAGGAGACGCGCAGCACGACATCGATGGGATGAGGCTACGGACGAGATCTACATGATCACGCTGTCGGGCAAGGAGGTGAGGATACCCAAACCTGCTGACCGTCTTGCATTGGTCAAGGAGTACCACTCCAGAACTGGCCATTGGGGAATAAGGCGTACGCAGCATCTTCTGTGGCAGCGCCATTGGTGGGCCGACCTGAAGAAGGACGTGGAGGCGGTGGTTACTCAGTGTGAGACTTGCCAGCGCGTGAAGACCCACTACGCGAGGGAGGAGGCGTGTTTGTCCCCTCTCGAGATCGTGTCATTCATGTATCGTTGGTCACTGGACTTGGCATGGCCTTCGAGAAGGCAGACCAAGGCTGGCAACAACCGGGTGCTCATCATGACCGAGCACTACACCAGATTCATAGTCTGCGTGCCCATTCCCGACAAGGAGGCGAGGACCATCGCAGCGGCATTTCGCAGTCATGTCCTGGCTGTGTTTGGTGCGCCAGCAGAGTGCTTGGTGGATGGAGGCAAAGAGTTCGAGGGCGAGTTCAAGCAGCTATGCAGAGACTGCCTGATCGACCGACGAGTCACCTCACCAGACTCACCAGAAGGCAATGGGCTTACTGAGCGAGTGGTGCGCACAATGAAGTTTTGCTTCAAGAAGCTTGCCTTGGAGAAGGGCCTCGATTATGAGTGGGATGAGCAGCTCTGGCCGCTGGTGCTGAGCTACAATGCAGCACGCCAGGAGTCCACGGGAGTGGCGCCGTTCACCCTGTTGTTTGCCCAAGAGGCAGTGGTGCCGCCAGATTTGAAGCAGGCGCCCAGCATAGATTTCAGTGCTGGGGTCGAAGATGAGAAGGATGCCCGAGTCAAGGACCTCCTCCAGAGAGCACAGGTGGTGAGGCGACTGATGGTGCACGCTGGTTGCAGCCTGGAGGTAGCACAGCATCGCGATACGTTACATTATGAAGGAAGAAGGGGTGGGGGCTATGAGCCTAGGCCACACCAATTCAAAGTGGGCGATTTCGTCTACATCAGACAGAAGCCTCGCAGCGGCATGGAAGTCGCGACCAAGTCCGCCATCCTGAAGCTGGTCAAGATACAGCGAGATGGTGTCGTGGTGCTTGAGGACGCCACCAAGTTAAGAGAGAAGAGCACTGTGCAGAGCATCGCGCCATGTCACCTGCAGGTGAAGGACCAGTATGACTGCAGTGCAGCCGTGCCCAGCAGACACCTTGCATGTGAAGTGTGCAGGAAGACTGATGGAGAAGCAGAAATGTTGTTGTGCGACGCGTGCAACAAGGGGTACCATTTATGGTGTCTTACCCCAGCATTGAATGAAGTACCAGAGGGCGAGTGGCTATGTCCTAGGTGCTCAAGCACGAGGATGCAAGCCGCCAATGCTGAGGTGCAAGCCCAGGAAACCAAGAGCTCTTGGGTCCTGGAGGACAGATTGGGAATGAAGGGACAACAGCTGAACGAGAAGCTGTCCTCGGACATGCGCCTGCTTCCAGCAGACGTGGGTCCTCGTCGTGTGGTGAAGGGAGGCAAGTCGCAGCCATGGCATGCCATCTCGTCCAGGGATATGTTGTTGGATGAGAAGGACATGTTTCTCCACATGCCAGATCAGATTGATTGGGGCAGACAAGACAAGCTCTTTGAGGCCGTGCAGATCTTCATGCCAGGGCACGGGAATGAGGGGCATCGCACGGTGCTGAGCAAGAAATACCGGGAACAGAAGGCAATGGCAAGGCAGCTGAGGGATGCACCTCTTGTACCTGCTTTGGCTGAAGAAGAAGTTGAAAAACGAGGAGAATTGAGACATATGACCAAGGCTCAGGTGCGAGAAGCTAGCGCACTGCAATGGGGGCTTGAGCTGGTCATCACAGTGCCCTCCGAGGTGAGGCGCTTGGCGACAGAGGTGGACTGGAAGTCCATCGATGGCGTGTGGGACCCATGGGCAGGTACTGGGGTCATCAGTGAGGTGATGGTGGAGCAATGGCCGCAGTTGAGATTTATGAATAATGACCGGAACTCTCAGTTGGGTTGGTCTGAGGCGCATGACGCACTTCAGCCAGGTAACTATCGCATATGGAAGGAGAAGTATGGTGTCTGTGACGCAGTGGTGACTTCACCTTGGTTTGCAGCGCTGGATATCGCGTTTCCATTGGCAGTTATGGCCAGTCGTGTGGTGGCATGTGTCCACGTTCCATCTTACTACTTGACAGACATGACCGAGAGCAGAGCCGCGTACTTCAGACGATTGAGTCAGAATGGACGCTTGCATGTGATTGGGCATCTGGAACATGGACCTATCGGTCGCAGGTGTATGTGGGTCTTGGTATTCAAGAATCCGCTGGTCAGAGCCAGGATGTTACAGGGTGGAGAAGGTGAAGGCATTGGTATGTTCACTTTCAGTTTGGGCAAGTTCATGGCAGATAGTGATACGACCCAGTATGCTGAACAAGCCCATATTTGAGTCTGTGCTACTGCACGCAGCAGCTACAGATGGGGGATGTTGGAAATCTGGGCTTGCATGAAAGAGCTTAGTGTTCGATCTCAGAATATCAGAATTTCAAAAAATTTGTAGCTCTACGATCTTGTGCTGTGTTGAGATTGCTTGGACAGTTACCGACACCAGTGAATGTTAATGACGAACTTATCATCATCCGCGAGTGTTAAGATTGCTCGGTTCCGAGAGTATTCGTACCATCATGCACACGCGTTTGCGACAACAATCTTCGCGAAGAGGACACCGACGTGCAACTCCGTGCCCTCGACGAGAGTGTCTTTGTCCCCCATGCATTGTGAACGCTGTCACACCGAGCCCCCTTCCCAATCAAAGTGAACGGTGCATATCTTCCGCGCGCACTGCATAATTGGAGGAACTCTTCTTAAAGCATTTCAAGCTTCGTGATTGGTTCTAAAGCACGAACGTTGACCGCTATGCGTTTCCGGATATTTTTTTTTCTCGAAATTCTGAGCACACCACGTGGAAGCCCGCTGAGAGCGCTATAAATTTGAAAGCATGAAATTTTTATATGGCCCATATTTTCGGACTTAGGAAATAGCTTCCACGTGGTGTGGTTAGAATTTCGAAAAAATAATTTCTCCGAAAACGCATAGCGGTCAAAGTTCGTCCTTAACAGATGTGAGCGTCACAGGCGACGGCATCGGCACAAACTTCCAGTCGGAAAAGCTCTCAGCTCGCGGCGGGAGCAAATACGGTCGCGCGATACAGTCTTAACGAACGTTCCGGCTGAAATACTGTGGACAGGTACCCATACATATGGTATCGTTTAATGTTATCATACAGTAATGCGGCCGCTACAACTCTGTATTTTATCGCCGATAATATACCGCACTCGTTCGAATACAGCTATAGGGGATCAACCGGATTTGGAAAAAATAACGTACGTTTCAATGCAGTTCATGGCAAAAATTTCAGGATGGTAACTTTCATCTTTAAAGTTATCATTATTTCGAAGTTATCAGCTGGCCAGCTATATAATATGTCCCACAACAAGTTTTTGGTGACACTCGGGCGTGTGGTAGTATACAAGTTGGTCAATATTCAGAGTTATAGGACTCCTGCGAACAGCGAAAAAACCCTACAATATACTATAATATGTTACCAGCAAATTTGTGCACATTATTCATATATATGTTCAGTGCAGGCCCCTTTGAGTACTTTCTGCAAAACAATGAGATGTTACCTGTTGCCATAAAAAGAGAGAGAGAGAGTAGTTTCCTGTGTTGTTTACTTGTTCTTATAGAGTATTGAACTCATGGCAATTTTTAAAACTCGGTTTGATAACTTAATAACACTCCAAACGGTGTGCACGGGTTTGCTCTGCTCACTATTGCTACATTACTAGTACATTTATAAGTACGCAGCAATGCAATTTTGGGGGTTTTTGCATCTTTTCAAGTGCAAGCATGAAATCTTATTTATGTTCAAACAATTGCCCTTGTGCAAACAAAAAAGGTCAATTATATAACGCACGTCCACCATAATCTTCAGCCAGGTAAATCTATAGTTAATAACAAAGCACGTTTCAAGTGAGCTCCAGTTTACTCTAACAGTGTAAGGGTTCCTGAGAAGGCGCGAGTGGTACCATCATTTGCAGCACACTTCACTCGGTGCACCGTCCACCCTGTCATTCAGCGTCATTCCATCAACAACGCACGTAACTTTCCTTCTGTCAACCAAAGGAAAGGCCGACGTGTACAAGGAAAGGCCTGGACAACAGGTTCCACGGCAATATACAGACCACGACAGCAAAGCACAAGAGCTGCAAGCGTATTTCCCAGTCTACACTTGATCGGTGTGTAGAAACCGATTACCAGCAGACGTTTGCACAGAATAGTCAAACGTGTTCGGCGAAATACGCCTTGCCAGTCGTCCAAGCGCCCTGTACAACATTCCCCAAAGTGCTCAACACTGTTCTAGAAACTTAGCCCCAATTAAGGAACAAGCTTCAAGATAGCGGAAGCGACAAGGATCACGTGACAGCTGTTCCTTGCTTATCCGAAATAGATCTGTTGCCAGAGCGCTCCTCGACCTCTTCCTTCATCTTTTCCCGTAACTTCTGCAATGAGCCTCCAGAACGTAAAGCACAATATTAGGCCAAGGATAGAACCAACTTGCGTCCTTGACGCCCACTGAAAGCATCTGCAAGGAAGTGGATGACGCCCGAAACCGAGAAACACCATACAACTTCGGCTGCAGCTATGTGAAGCAGCACAGCTTACTTCTTGTAAAATTCGCTTACCGCTTCGATGCTGTGTGTTTCCGGCTCGAGGACTTTCACAGACCCTTCTATTCCATTCTCGGGAAACTCCCGGAGAATAAGCCTGTGTGTCGAGCTGCATACTTCATCGCGGCCAGGTGAGCAGCGTTCCAGAAGCTCAGAGCACGACCGAGGTAAAAGTCGTTCAAACAGAGTGCCGTATTCGCCAGCCTCTTGAAGATTCAAGTTGTTGAGCTCACCAGTGGGCTCCGATGTTACCAGTTCAAGGGCCTCAGATTCACGAGTACGCGAGATTCGACCACACATAGAACCATACTGATCAAAATCTTCAAGAATCATGTTTTCTAGGACACCAGGTACACTTCGGTCTGACGTTCCAACTTCCAGAGCCTGTGAGTCGTGATTACGCACAAGTCGACCAAACATCGAGCCATACTGGTCAAGCTCCTGAAATATGTCGTCACGTTCACCAGCGAGAGTACGGGAGGGCGGCGAGGTGTGCTTGTGAAACGTCGGTAACTGTTCGTGACAGGAAGTTTCGGGGAACCAGCTATGCGCGGTGTTTGGATCCGTGGGCGGCTGAGTCATATTGTGCAGCTTGGGGATACTTGGAGCTGAAGAAGGACGGCGATGCGAACGAATACGCTTTCGACGTACTCTATTCGCAGATATCTTTCGATGGCGGCGGGGCTTCAACTTAGATTTTGGGCCGTGTATGCTTTTCAGACGCTGCTGACGAGTGATATTGCCACTCGTCTTTACTGGTATGACATTTTGCCGCGGCAAGGTGAGCTGAGAGGAAAAGTCTGTGACGTTATACCAGCTGGGATGAAAGTGTGTAGAGAAAGATTGTGGAGGGAAAGGTACGCACGCCTTGATAGGTGGATACATAAAATACACGAGTCCGGAAGGGGAGATACTATTTGCTGGTTTCTGTGGTGCCGACAGAAATTTGGCTGGACAAAACTTAATATTCCGCCTGTACATTTTTTCGTGAGAGAGCGTTGCGTGTTGGGGGGGCATCAGAAGGCGTGAAGGGCGCTTAAGAAAGATCCTCAACACGGCACGAGGAAGTTAAAAGTGGGACAGTCAAAGGATTCCTTTACAAACGTGTACGTACAATCTAGGCTAATTGGGAATGCGGTGACCACCTTATCAGTTGGATGTTGTTTAACCTAGCTTCAGTTGATGCAACAGGAACCTATGAATAAACTCTGTTAATCTGTTTTCGATTGCAAGGTCTGACGGACTGACGCTGAGATGAGGATGGAGTCAACCTAATCGCTGTGAGTGATCGCTGAAAGGGCACTTTACCTCTGCTCCTTAACCTCTGCTCCTTATAATTTGGAACCGGACCAAATTACCTACCTCTGACCTTTATAATCTTCACCCAAACCAAATTACCTACCTCTGACCTTTATCGTCTTGGCACGAAGTGAATTACCTTACTTACCTTACCTTAGTCAATCAGCAGCAGCAGCAGCAGCAGCAGCAGCAGCAGCAGCAAAGCTCGAATCGCAACGGGCGATACAGTCGAATGTTCCATCTCACGATCGCCAGACGCTAACGATGACAGTGCCACAACAGTCGCGTGTATGTACCACGACGCCACCCACGCGTTATGGCATGGCATGCTGGGAAGCAAAAAGCAAAGCAATGTCGCGCACATGATCCTGCGGTCATATGATGTAATGGCGATATCCATGTTAACATCGCATGGTAATTAATCGTGCTGTCCAAAAGGATCAACGCCTAGTGGAGATCGCATATTTGTGATCGACAGGGCCTAGTACTTAGTCAATCAGCAGCAGCAGCAGCAGCAGCAAAGCTCGAATCCCAACGGGCGATACAGTGGAATTTTCGATCTCACGATCGCCAGACGCCAACGATGACAGTGCCACTGCAGTCGCGTACATTTATCGCGACGCCACCCACGCGTTATGGCATGGCATGTTGGGAAGCAAAAAGCAAAGCACTGTCGCGCACATGATCCTACGGTCAGATAGTGTAATGGCGAAAATGATTTAAACATCGCATGGCCGACGCGATGTTCGGAAATCAGACAGATTCGCTTTTACATTGCATAACAGACGCGAGGATCGAGAAATGACAAATCATTAATGGACTGGCAGACTCGATGTTCATGTTCGGATCTCTCGAGTGCGCCACGTCGGCAAGATAAATAATCCCATCGACCGTCAGATGCGCCTAGTGGAGATCTTAATTTAAGATCGACCGGGCCTAGTACTTACTTACTTACTTAATCAGCAGCAGCAAAGCGCGAATCCCAACGGGCGACACAGACGAACTTCCGATCTCACGATCGCCAGACGCTAACGATGACAGTGCCACTGCAGTCGCGTACATTTACCGCGACGCCACCCACGCGTTATGGCATGGCATGTTGGGATGCAAAAAGCGAAACACTGTCGCGCACATGATCCTACGGTCAGATGGCCTAGTGGAGATCTCTTTTTGAGATCGATCCGCCTAGTATGATTTGGATTGGAACCTGGCCAAATTACTTACTTACTTAATCAGCAGCAGCAAAGCGCGAATCCCAACGGGCGACACAGACGAACTTCCGATCTCACGATCGCCAGACGCTAGCGATGACAGCGCCACTGCAGTCGCGTACACTTACCGCGACGCCACCCACGCGTTATGGCATGGCATGTTGGGATGCAAAAAGCGAAGCACTGTCGCCCACATGATCCTGCGGTCAGATGGCCTAGTGGAGATCTCTTTTTGAGATCGATCCGCCTAGTACTTTCATAAAAGACGAAACAGCATCAGATCACGAGATCACAACTGCTGATGCTGACTTGCTGACTTGCTGACTGTGACTTGCTGAGACGATGAATCGGCGCGGCGCCTGAAAGGCCGAATGGATAATAAGAAAACTGGATGTTATGTGTCACAGTACAGCGAGCGGAGCGAGAGGTGCTGTGTCACATAACTACGGTTATGTGACAGACGGGAAAGAAGGTACCACTACGTGGATCCGAGATCCTAGTCTTGCTTGACAGTTGTGATTACTGGGTAGATAGGGTAGCTAGGGTAGCTAGGGGGGTACTGCAGTGCATGTGTGTCACATAACGGGTATGACTACGTGCAACCCAAGGTCCCATTTAAGGGAATCCAGTGACACTGTTTCGCGCTGACGACCGCGCGACTGGGTTGAGTCACATCGAACAGATCGAGAACTCTAGAACTCGTGTACCTTGCAGTCTTCGGTTACGTTATGACACAAGTATCGCATGCGTTGACTTTCTGAGGAAGCAACTCATTGCTGCGCACCAACACTTAGAGCTCACAATTTTCTCAGAAATGTCCTCGTTTGGGACCGGCCGGTCCCAAATCTCATTAATGGGAATCGTCTGCGATTAGGAATTGTGGGACCGGTGTCATACAGTGGAGTACAGCGCGTACACCGTACACCAATAATCACAACAAGTCTATCCGAGAGAGTGTCACTGTTGACTGCAGAACACGCAACACCGTTGCCGGACGCAGTGAACACCGTAGACCGTGTAGACCGTTGCAGAACGTTGTAGAAAGGCTGGCTGGACAGAAGTATTACTTCGCCCTTCAAGTGTTCCCATGAAGTTCGTATTGTACACACAATATCGTTACGGGTTTCGCGGCGGCTATTAAGGTTAACCCGGCACGATCCTATTACATCCCCGCGCAGAGCGTTCCACAAGCCCAAACCTGCACGTTGCATTGGAAGATTGGAAAGATTGGATACGTCGTTCTCCATCGGTTTTGTGAAACTTGCCTAATTTCCGTGACTAAATTCAAGGCGCGACTCTCTGAACGCAGCTTCCTGCACACGGATCGTCAAGCCAACCCTCCGTCCCTCAGCGACTACCTGATCAACGCCGCGTGGGGACACGCAGGGTAGGGCTTCGCTTTTCCCTAAGTCATGCGCTCCACAATTTTTAGGTGAACTCTGCCATCGTATGCACATGGTTTGGACATAGACCCAGTGGCCATGATCGTTGAGTGGAGCGGGGAGATTCCATCCGTCTATCTAGAACCGAGTTCAACTTTTGGAAACGTCACCCCGACTAGTCGTACACGACTTCACGCTTGTGTGTTGTGTTTTTCAGGGCTGTGGACATCTACTGAAAGGTCGCTGCAGTGTATCACATTATAGGAACTTTGACAAACGTGCAGGGCTGGTTTCGTACATTAAGCCTCCGAAGTGAAATCTCGAAGTGAAATAAATGCTGAGGTAACAATGACAAGCTCCAGAATCTTTTGGCATAACGTGAAATTGCATCTCAGACAAATATGACACCTGGCAAGCTGCATGCTTGTAAAACGTTGAGGACGAACCGTAATGCTGCTCGTGCCAGGCCATGCACCTGGCGGTGAGTATAGGCAAGTTGTGTGTGGCAACGGACCTGACGGTGCGAAAAGAGCTGTTTGCCGAATCCGGAAGAAGTCTCATGAAGCCGCGAGGGAGGGTAGAACGTGACTTTGGTCTCCTGTGTTCGCCCCTGACAATGCCACTGACAACGCCACCACATCGCCGCACTGTCAAGAATCCTATTCTGCCGTGCTAGAGCCGCTCCGCTCCCCTCACGAGGCTGCCATGTTACAGCAGCACACAGAAGTCGCACCAGGGATTCACAACTTAAAAAACCCCATCACTTTAACAGGCGGCACGCTCACCACGGATCTGTTCACGGGAGAGGGAAAAGATTGGCAGGATTCAAACAAGCCGTCAATAAAATCAAGTCAGCATGATTGAGAACGCTGGAAGCCGAGCATACAGAAGTCACTCCAGGGCTCGGTGAGCTCGATCAGGAGAGCGAGTATCAGTCATGAAGGGCTATTGCCAGAGGTGACAATCAAAACTCAGTAACCTCTTGAGCTAAAAATTCGATGAACAAACGACAAATAGAGCGTTGAGACTGAAGCCTATTTTATGCCATTCAAAGGGATGTTGCATAACACACCCTCTTAAATGCCAGCAGATAACAGACCGAGAATCTGAAATATTGTTTCCACCTTCGTCTCATTTTCTCGAACTCCTTTGCCAAAGGAGTACTCAACGAAAGAGTGCTTTTGAGAGTTCTTGAGACCCGAGCCCAGAAATTGCAGTATGAGGTGGCCTGCACGAAATGTGTGTTGTGTTTTTCAGCTTAGAATTTTATTTGCTTCCTATCTATCTTTTGAGAGAGCGTGTCCACGCCTCCGGTCGTAACTGGCTCAGGTTAGGCAGATTCTTCGCATACGTTTTGGAACATTGTGGTTGCTGTGGGCCACTACTTGTAGGCGGTGTGGATTCGACTTTGAATTTGTCCTTGCCCTACCTCCTTCGACTTTGATCAGGCATCTTCCCCTATCGTCTCCTAGCCACTGTAGTCCGCCGAACTGAAATGTCGTCCCGTTGAGAGGCGACCTGAGTGGTAAGGTGGGTGTTCCATCCTTCTATCCTTCTATCCAGCTCCGAGCTGAGTGGCATGCTGAATGCTGAGCTGAGTGGCATGCTGCGTGGCATGTTGAGTAGTGAGGTAGGTGGTCCGTCCATCTATCCAGCTCCATCCAAATATCACCGAGCCGAGTGGCACGGATGTGCTGAGCTGAGTGGCATGCCGAATGCTGAGTTGAGTGACATATGCTGAGTGGCATGCTGACTAGTGAGGTAGGTGGTCTGTCCATCTATCCAGCTCTGAGCTGGGTGGCATGTTGGATGCTGAGCTGAGTGACATGCTGAGTGTTGAGCTTAGTGGCATGCTGAATGTTGAGCTGAGTGGCATGCTGAATGCTGAGCTGAGTGGCATGCTCGATGCGCTGAGTGGCATGCTCAATGCTGAGCTGAGTAGTGAGTTAGGTTGTCTTTCAATGTATTCAACTCTGAGCTGAGTGGCATGCTGAATGCTGAGCCGAGTGACATGTTGAATGCTGAGCTGAGTGACATATGCTGAGTGGCATGCTGACTAGTGAGGTAGGTGGTCTGTCCATCTATCCAGCTCTGAGCTGAGTGGCATGCTGGATGCTGAGCTGAGTGACATGCTGGGTGCTGAGCTGAGTGACATGCTGAGTGGCATGCTGAGTAGTGAGGTAGGTGGTCTGTCCATCTATCCAGCTCTGAGCTGAGTGGCATGACTGCCAGCGCTCCTCCCTCCCCCTGCCCTTTTTTCCCCTCTGTGCTGTTCTGACCACTCGCATCTTTCTGATGGCAGCCGGACCTCCGCACAGTGTCGCCCTAACTAACCCTGCGGCACTTGCTGGAGATAACCTGGCCCGCCTTCTGCGGTGGGCGCCTGAAGATAGGTGGCTTGGGTTCCTATTGACTGTTTGGGGGCTATTGACTGGAGAGAGAGAGCAGGGAGGGATTCTGAGCGCCTGCCATCACTCATGCCC
>LGRX02010080.1:0-14790 GCA_001247695.2 Cymbomonas tetramitiformis | reverse complement strand
TCTTGTCGATAACGATGGCCCTCGTTCTTCGACACGATGGTGTGGCAGCACGCCCAGCCATAGACACCGGATTGCCCGTTCTGTTGAGCCTTCCCACCGGGAAGGTACCCCTTCACCACCATCCCGTTGATGCTCTCGTTCGTGTTCGTGTCGGTGTCATGAAGTTGCTTCAAGATAGTCTCCTTGTGGGCGAACTTCATGAACACCCCACGGACGGCCTCGTAGTACCCAGGAGGATCATCTCGCACCAGAAACTTGCCGTGAGGTAGGTGAATCTTCCAGTCCGGCTTGCACGACTCCACGCCACACCAAGGGTGGAACGAGCCATCGGGGCGGGGGGCACGATAACGTCGACACGCCGCGTGGGTGGGGTCGATGTTGAAGGCGTGGTCGACAATGTTCAGCAAAGCTCCCTGGATCCACTCTGCCTTCTCATCGTCGGTCTCGAAGCCCGGGAGGTCCTCGATCACCGCCACCGACTTGATGACGTACCGGTAGAGCTTGTTGAAGTACTCGATGACCGATTTGGAGAGCGTGCCGCCCGCCCACCGCTTCTCCTTTCGGAGCTCATCCAAGGCCTTGTACAACAACTTCTGCAAGTGGTTGGGGTCAGAGAGCTTCTCCACTGGTTGTAAGGCACGAGGGACATCACCCGTTGGGTCATTGATGGCCGCGATCATATTCGAATCCTCGTCCGCGGTGAACTTGGCGACGCGGGCGGCGGTGACCTCGCAAGGTTGGCAAAACTTGTAGGCTCCGATGGACTTCACGCACAACACCGCACCCGCCGCCTCCATGGCCTTGGAAGCACCACGCCAATCCGGGTTCGACTCACAGTTGATCCCACGAGCTCCTCGCCAACAATCATGGTCAGGTGGTGCAGGACGCCGGCCATGTTCATCCACAGGTTGCTTTTCAGCACGCTCACAGGTGGAGCACATCTTGTCAAAGATAGACGTAGATAAAATCTTTTTGGTGAATGCGCCCACAAGCACGAACATTCCACAGAAAGAAGAATATGACCTTCCACACCCTCGATTTGGCCATGCACAATCACCAGTAGTAGAAAGCTGGACAGTGTCGTTTACAATATCCCCATTCTCCTTGGCCATAATGGACTCTTGAAGGAGAGCTTTTTCACAAGACTCCTTGGCCATATCAGCTACCACTTTGCCTACTCGTTTTTGAAGGTTGCCATGTGCGGTACGGTGCAGCCGATAGTCCACTCTCAAAGTGGTGAGGAACTTCTCCACTTTGGCAGGGGCTAGACCAGCATTTTGTTCACCAACAGCATGCAAGGTGTTGACCTCAAAGGCCCTCCCCTCATTCTCATGTCTCCTCGATGTTGGGAGTTGAACACGTTCGGAACACACAGTACACACTAAGTGCACTGTGCTTGCCAAGCCGTTGGTGACGATGTGTGGGTCATCGTCAACAACGGCTGGCAGAAGTTGTCCTGTTCAAGAGAAGATACATATTGAATATATGAATAACAAATTAAGCACGTTACATGTTATGGAAAGGAGGTGTTGCTCTTAAAAATACTATTCAAGATATAAGATACATATTCACTGCAAGTTACTGAAAGCTAAATAAGGCTATACCTTTCAAACATTTGCTACATCGGACTTCTACTTTCAAGAACTCAAGGAGGCATCCAAGATCAAGCAACACTCTTTTCCCCTCTAGCTTTCCAAGTGCATCTTCGAATCGGAGTGGTGGTGGTCTCCTAGACAGACTTTCCTGCAAAAAGAGGGAAAGCAAACCGTAAGTACAATAACCGGAACGGACTGGAATGAACTGGAACGGAGATGCGGATATGTGGCTTACCTGTGGACCTTCATCAGAATGAGATGAGGTCTGCGACCGCTGAAGGACACCTTTGCTAACTTTTACCGCGATATGCGGGGAAGTTGCAGGTGTCTCGTGGTTGGCTGCTGTTGCCGGTCGGCGATCTGCTGCTGCTGCCTCGGGGATGTTTGCATCATCCGCAGCAGCCGCTTATAGGTCTGAGGTGATCTGGCGGACAGGGGAAGAAAGCGCAGGCCTCCCATCAATCAGCGTGGGAGTGGCCTCTTGCACGAGAGGCGTCGGCTCAGCAGGTGCAGCAGAAACCCCGTCAGCAGGAGTCTGTTCTCGTCGCGCAGCATTCATGCGCTCGCATCGGTCCAGATAGAATTTGCGGCGTTTGCAGTGCGGCATGGAGAAAGATTAGCGACTGAGTGAGTTCACTGGTTTTTTAAGCCACAATAGTTCCCAGTTTTCGGGTTGACGCCTGGCCAAATCAAACGCACTGCGTTCTCTACCCAGGATGGATGAGGTGCTCGGTTTCGTTTGCCTCTCTGAAAAAGCAAGCACACAGGAATCAAGCATGCCGTGTACTCAAAAGAAGTTAGGAGAAGCGAAGAATACGTAGAGCGTGATGAGGGAGCTGCGAGAACACTGCAGACATTGAACGAAATGCAAACGAAGAAAGGGAGCGCGAGGACACGCACCACGTCCCTCCAATGCGGAATCTGTTTGTAAAAGATATTTCGACGTGTCCAGTTTCCCTCATGCTCCGCCAGGTCGCGCCCAGAAACATCATCAACTATCGCTTGCACATCAATCTTAGAGGGCTTGTCAGGTATGGGGCAGAGGGCGGCGTATGCAACCAGAAGCTCTACAGGGTCTACTATGCCATCAGGTTCGGGAAAGTCAAGGTCGGCTGCGCTTAATTTTCTTTTAGTATTCATAAAAAAACAATACAGCACGCAGGGCACGCAGTTTTCGTCGTCAGCCGCAACAACTCTCTCAAGAAGAAGGAGAGCCTTGCAAACTGACACCCATCGCATGCTGTGACCGGTCAAAATTTTCGTGTCGATGTCCGCTGCCCGAATATCGCGATACCGTTGGACGCTCCTTGAGCAGACCTACACAGGGATATAGCATATGTGGGGGTAATATAGCCAATAAGAATACGAAAATTAACATCAAAGTATAGCATATGCTTAACAATAAATTCTGATTCGCAGCAGTTATTCAGTTTTGTCACCGAACATCGAAAATGAAACCTGGATGCACCCTACCCTTAACACTGCTCATGCAAAAATCCTTAACAGTGCGAACTGAAATTCATGCAAAATCTTTAACAGTGGGAATTGAGATTCATGCAAAATCCTTAACAGTGCGAATTGAAATTCGTGCAAAATCCTTAACAGTGCGAAGATGTGCGAACAGGAATTCATGTGAAATCCTCAACATTTTATTGGCTGAGCGTAAAAGTCATAATGACACGTCGTACTGCGTACTAAGCTTTAGCATACTGTAGAAAATATATAAATTTAAGAAGGTTTTCCGAAATATTTACAAATTAGGTAGACCCTCAATTGTTTATATCCTCAATATTTCAGAACATTTATAAATTCGACTGTACAGTCACAGCGTGTAGCGACGAGCACTGTATTTCACGTCCGACCTCTCGTCTGTCGCCGGTGTATCTATAAATTTGACAAGCACTTTAGCGTTGTTGAGATGAAAACTGTAAAACGAATTTCAATCGTCGATAAGTTTGAGGAGCAAAAGTCATGGGGAAACAGAAACTGTACCGCTAGACCAGAAGCCCGAAAAAGGTGAGCCAGGCCGGGATCGAGCCCGTGACCTCTCGCATACCGGACGAGCGCTCTGCCGTTGAGCTACTCTGGCTATTGATGGCGATTCTGGTGCGGTACAGAGTACATAAATCCCACGGTGCCACGTAGGCGGCGAAGAGTGAAACACGAAGGATACAACTTTTCCCCCAATCTGCCGTTGCGGTGCGCTCTCTGTCGGGGCATCGCGCGGTTATGGGCGGCGCGACTGTTGGGGGCGCGCGGCCTGTGCGGCACTGTAACAAACGCCGGCTTCTCATGGTACCGCGCCGGGTTTGTCCAGTTGGTGACACGCGTGACAGAGGTGACAGTATGACAGGCTTCGCTAATATGACTGCCCGAGAGGTGCAGACCTGCCAGAGAAGATATGGTCATTATCGGGTGACCAAGAAATGATAAGATGAAGATGACAGTGACTACTCTGCCACTGACGTGTCAGTCAAAATGTGGTGAACGGTAACATTGTTAGCGCTGGCATGGAATAATGACTTTCCATTGGCCAGATGAAGATTTAGGGGCTAGAACCCGTTACAGTTTTGGGAAATGTGACAGAGCACTGAGATATAAGTAAGCTCTGACTGTAGGTCAGGCTAGTGGACTCATTATTATTTTGCCTCACAAGAGTGCTAGGTGGTTGTTCGCGTGCCAGTGCTAGAGAGCTAAGATAGTTCTGCTCACAGCTTTTGTACAATAATTCGTACTTTGTGGTTATTATACCGAACTTTTATGAATATATTTTACTGCTGTTTTTATCCTTTTGCAAAATAATAATGTCCTGCGCGGAGCGGCTTTTTATTTCAGTGTTAATTCGGAAGTAAAGACCCTTTGGCGAGACGGCGGCAGCAGTTTGTGAGAGCGGATTCGGAAGTCAGGCGACTCCAGGGGTACCCACGGTGCACTGGCGGACCCTTCTTCTTCTCTAAACTTGGTGGTACTTGCACGGAAAAAGGTCACCAGCGACGGCGGCGGATCAGCACTGAATTCACTGGTTGATGAGCGGCTTCCTCCTATCCTGTGATATGCTCACCCTTACCACCTTGTTCTACAGTGAATCCAGGGGCACCCACGGTGCACTGGCCTAACTGCGAACAGGTGTTCTTCAGTTAGAAGCTAATCAGCACGGCATGAGCTTGGGCGGCGGCAGCGACAGAGTGAATCAGCAGTGAATGACCACCTTGATGAGCTATTTTCCAGTGGTCTCTCCAGTTGACCACCTTGTCTGAAGTGAATCCAGGGACACCCCTGGTGTACTGGCCTAACTGAAAGGCAAGTGTGCGACCTGGAAGCTAATTAGCGGCGGCATCTGCCTGGGCTTACCAACTAGGAGCGGATCAGCAGTGAGTTGCTACCTTATGAGTGTACTTTCACCTTACGGTTTCTCTGGCAGTTCTACCTTGTCTGACGGTTAATCCAGGGACACCCCTGGTGTATTGGCCCAAACCTGAAGCAGGAGCGAGCTTGCCAGAGGGATAGCAGCGACATCAGCCCTGAAGGTGACAAGTGAGTGGTCTTTATACACACTATTTACTGGTTTGTCAGAGGTGACTGGTGGATTCAGACCTAATTGAGTACTGGCCCAGCCTGGAGTGCTGTTGACCACTTGGGGATTCTCTGGTTCTTTATCATAATGTGTGTGAGAATTCTTTTATCTCTTCTACGGTACTTGTCAGCCGGTGAGGCCCTCATATCACCAGTGACCTTCTGAATGAGCAGTGGTGCTGCGAATCCAGGGGTGCTCAGCACACTGGCTTAGCTCCCAACTCTGTGTGGCAACTTTCTCTCTTGCTTACTGGACTGGGGGTGGACTTCCATGCCAACTCCCGTGCCCTTAATGAGCAGTGGTTCTGTGAATCCAGGGGTGCTCAGCACACTGGCTTAGCTCACACCACTGCATATTTGTGCTATTTCTGGTGCCTTGGTGGAAGAAGTGTTGTCTTTATAGTCTCTGTGCTCTTGATGGACGTTGGCTTAGCTAATCCAGGGGTGCTCAGCACACTGGCCCAGCTCTAAGCCCTTCTTGCACGAATATTCTGCATCTGCTGTTGATCCAGAGCGTTGAGACATATTGCTGGACCTTTGGGCTTGCGCTGGCTGCACGCGTTTCGTCCTCCTGCTTGTTCAGAACGGTGTGAATCCAGGGGCACTCAGTGCACTGGCCTAAACCAGCCTGAATTAAGCCTCCATCCTACATCTGCTGTTGATTCAGAGCTTTGAGACATATCGCTGGACCTTTGGGCTTACGCTGGCTGCACGCGTTTCGTCCTCCTGCTTGTTCAGAACGGTGTGAATCCAGGGGCACTCAGTGCACTGGCCTAAACCAGTCTGAATTAACCCTGCATCCTGTTGGTGAATAAGCTCTGCGCCAAAGGAGGACACGCTTCCTTAGTCCCACTTGCTGAGCATTAACGTAGTACTTGACCACGGAGGGTGAGGCGGAGCCGAGCGCTGCCACTGCCCAGTCCAGAGAGCGTGAGGCACGGCGACTGGCACGGGAGAGAAGCAGTCAGGAGTTTGACATTGGCTATATGAGCACAGAGGGGTCGGGTCCAGAATCCAGCCCCTCCACACCAACATCAGTAGCAGCAGCAAGAGCAGTAGCAGCAGCAAGAGCAGCAGCAGCAGCAGCCAATCAGTTCCTCTTTGCGTTTGACGACGTAGACGAGATGGATCATCATGACAGGGACAGTCACACACTTGACAAGGCTGATGACAAGCTTTGCTACACTGGTGGCAAGAGTGAGGACAGGGCGCTTTTCATCAGGCGCTTCGTTGAAATGGTGGGAAAAGTACAGCGGGGTCACGAGGCTAAGATACGCAGGCATATGAGGTCAGCGGCTTTTCACTCGCTCAGCCCACTGGCAAAGAAGGCCTTCATTGAGTCCAAACCAGACTACAGATCGTTGTGGGACCTCTTGCCTTCGCTCCTAGCAGGAGATGATCATTCCACCTCAGTCGCCTATGACTGGTGGTGCGCTTCATACATGAAGAATGGCCTCATGGCCTCTCATGCGTGTCATGTCCTGAAGGACCTCACCACGAGGGACTCTTACCAGGGCACAGTGCGCTGCGCACAACCTCCTTTCCATGAGCTGGTTCCAGGGGCAACATGGGCAGTCTGCAAGAAGTTCCAGGATGGTGATGCTGATGGTGAGCTGTCTGACGAGTGGGAGGACGAAGGGACTTCCACCAAGGGTCTCACAGGGCCGGATGGCACGGAGGACGCTCACTATTTTTGGGCCTTGAGGGCGTTCATTGCAGAGCTCGAGGCCAAGTTCTTGATGAAGGGCACCAAGGAGAAGGAGGACCTGTTGGTCGCCAAGTCGCAGACCGCCGAGCAGGATGGCCTCGCTTACGTGAAGAGCTGTCGACGCAGGGAATCAGCGCTCAACGCTGGCAAGTCAGTGGGGGACTCCATCGTCAGACAGAACGTTGAGGAGTGCATCAAGGGTCTGCGCATCAAGGAATACCGAGATCGTGTATCGGAGCAGCTGCGAGTCAGCCATCCTGCACCCAACAGGGTCACCTGGGAGGACTTGGAGGTCATCGTGGAGGTGCAGGATAAGTTGAAGAACGATGCAGAAGCATGGGCCCTGACACTTCAGCAGGAACTCGTCCGCAGACTGACCTGCGTGTATTCCTGCTACGAAGCCAGGATGCTGGGGCTTGACCTCTCTGAGCTGGTGTCCTCCATGAGGCGCTCTAGCTCTTCCCACAAGACTGGGGACAAACGCAGGGACCCCAAGAAGAAGGAGCCAGCGCAGTCTGGTGGTGATGGTGCTAGGAGGCCTACGAGGGAGGTGAACAATGCGGAGAGGCAAAAGCCCACTTACGGCAAGGTGCCACCACCTGACGCTTCAAAGGAGTTCCAATGCGAGTGGTGCTTCACGCGCTTGCCCCATTCGCCAGAGCGCTGCTATACTGGATGTCGGGAGGCCAAGGTTACCTCAGCAGCAGTCGGTCAGCCTGGTGCTGAAGGTGGCCCCTCCGCTGGGCAGCCGCCGGGACCAAAAGTTCCCACCGTCCCAAGCCCTCAGAAGCAGAAGTCGCGAGCCTCGGCACCAGTCGTGCCGCCAGACACTACCCCGCCGCCAGCTCCGCAGACCACAGACCCGCCGGTACCGGCCGACCCGCCAAGCACTACCTCGCCGCCAGCCCCACAGACTGCTCAGGCCTCCCCGGAACCGCCGGAGGACGAGATAGACGAGACGGTGTCGCCGGAAATCTGGCAGCAGCTTAGGGACCTGGAAAAGGAGTTCGCAGATGTCATTTGCACAGAGCTGCCAAATTCGGTCCAGTCAAGGGAATTCAAGTCCGGCATCCGGCTCAGGCCAGATTGGAGTGGGAACGCCCTGCACCGGCGAGGATACAAGTTGTCGCAGGAGGAGTTGCGGCAACTCCGGCAACAGCTAGATGAACTCTTAGCCAAAGGGTACATACGACCCTCGGCCTCTCCGTGGGGCTGCCCCGTGCTGATGGTCCCCAAGCCAAGTAATCCCAAAGAGTTGCGTCTAGTCATTGACTACAGACAGATCAATGAGATCACAATCAAGGATAAGTACCCCCTCCCGGATGTACAAAGTCTCTTAGATGACCTACAAGGGGCTACCGTCTTCTCTACGATGGATGCCCTTTGGGGATTTTGGCAGGTTCCTATGAAAGCAGAGGACGTGGAGAAAACCGCAATGACTACGCACTTTGGAGCGTACGAGTGGTTGGTCATGCCCATGGGATTGTCAAACTCCCCAAGTACCTGGCAAAGGATGATGACCCAGTACCTCGGGCACCTACCCTTTTGCAGAGTATTCGTAGATGACATCATGATTTTCTCAGCTGAGGTTCCGGGTAAGAGCGCCCATGAGGTACACCTTGACCACCTCCGCCAGGTCTTGGAGGCATGCCGAAAGAATTCCGTCTATCTTAAAAAGTCGAAAGTCAAACTGTGCAAACGAGCAGTCCGGTTCCTAGGGCATGTGGTGGATCGGGATGGATGCCGCCCACAGCAGGATAAGGTTGCGTCGGTACGCGATTGGCCAGACCTAGAAACTGTCACACACGTGCGACAGTTCCTGGGCATGTGTGGCTTCTACCGAAGGTACATCCAGAACTTCGCAGATATCGCGTACCCGTTGACCCGCCTCACCAAATCCGGCGTGGACTGGACCTGGGGCGAGAATGAAAAGGCAGCATTTAAACAGCTAAAAACTGCTTTGATCTCCTCCCCAGCCTTGGCCCTACCCGATCAAAAGGGCGCAGCAGACGGTTCCAGACCCTTCTTCGTACAGACAGATGCCAGTGGAGTAGCACTAGGGGGTGTACTCATGCAGGATCAGGGACGAGGCTTGCAGCCCTTGGCCTTTGAAAGCCGGCAGTTCTCCAGCGCAGAGCAGAACTATCACGCTGGGGAACGGGAGCTTTGTGCCATCCATCATTGTACCACGGTCACCTGGAGACATTATCTGATTTTTACATCATTTAAGCTCATGGGAGACCACAAACCCCTCCAGTGGCTCTTCGCCCCAGCTAGGGAGCTCAGCCGACGTCAGGCTCGCTGGTACGAGGATTTGGTAGAGGTAGGAGTCCATCAGATGGAGCACGTGCCAGGGCGCTGTTTGGTAGTACCGGATGCGCAGTCCCGGCGACCAGACTATCAGGAAATGTCAGCCAGAGAAGGTTTGAAGGAAAAAGGGATTGTGGATCGCGCCACGGATGGGCCCAGAGACTCCGCACCGAAAGGCAAGGGGTCCGAAGAGGACGAGGATCCTACCTCTGTCCTCGGGGCAGTGGATCGCGCCACAGATGGACCCGAGTACTCTGAGCCGAAAGGCAAGAGATGTGAAGAGGACGAGGATCCCACATCTGTCTTAGGCGCCACCTTCGAGTATAGTGATTCCGAGGACGAGTCCTTCCCTCCCACCAGTCCGGCACCGGTCATTGGTGAGCTCACCCATCTGAATGGGCTCACGTGGGTAGAGTCGCCGGCCCTTTGGCTGGACGCAGCTGCCACCCTAGCAGTAGGCGAGAAGTCCTTGAGGGATGCCGAATCGCTAGCAGTCATGACCAGAGCAGACCGAGCTAGGGAACAGGCCACAGCAGAAGTCCAGAGTCATCCGGAGAAAGGAGCACCGGGGACCGACGAGTTCCCCCTTCCTGAGACCCAGAGTCATCCAAAGGCAGCCGGAAAGGTACCTGAGCCCGTTAAGCCCCCAGAAGGTAGCTCCCACTACGACCAGGTCGTAGATCGCCAGGACTGGAAGCTGATCAGGGAGCGCTTTGAGGAGATAGCGGCCCAGTACGGGATGTTTGACGTTGACGCGTGTTGCGACTCCATGGGCGTTAACCGGCAGGTTGACACCTACTGGACCGACTGCTTGAAGGAAAAGTGGCGCGGGAAACACGTTTGGTGTAACTGTAACCCCCCTTACACGAAGGATTCGGACTTGATAGAAAGAATTCTTCGGCATTTCCTTGCTGAGTGGCGCGCCGATCCAGAAAACACCTCGGCGATGTTCCTTCTGCCAGACTATGACGCTCCCTGGAGGCGGTTGATTCACCCCAAGTATGGGCTTCATGGAGGATTATGATATGGCAAGCGATGGTTCCCTATTCGCCGGTAAAAAATCAGCATGCAGTGGTGCAGCTTATGCCATAAAAAACTTTGACAACGGAATGCCACTTGTTCGGAAGATGAATATCCCCCCCTCAAGAACTTTCGCCGCACCGGGGCTTCTTATCAAGGAAGATATCCAAAACCCTAGTAGTACATCTGCTGAAATTGCGGGATTGAGATTCTTACTCACAGAACAAAAAGAGAATCTCCTCAAATCCATGACTCCAATGGTACATGCCATTGACTCCATGGCCGCAATATCTGTTGTAACAAAGGATGGCAGATCCATGAGTGCTCGGGACAAACTACGTGAAGCTAATCGCAGAGATGTGCAGGCTGTTCGCCTACTGTTAGAAGAACTTGGCTTCTACAGTGAAGGAGACGCACCACAGTAAAATCATCCTTAAATGGACGTAGGGGTCACAATAATGACAAAGTCCATGACAGAGTGGACCGTACTGCTCAAAGAGCCTCATTCAGAGGGGGTTGCTCAGACATCTCCCGCTACGACCCTGCCGAGAAACTGCCCTTCTCATTATTCTTTTTTGAGGTCCCTATTTTAGGCGATATCCGTAGTCACATTAGAAGAATTCAACGTCTATCACACTATCATAATTGGAGACTCTACAGTCTCAAGGGAAGTACTTGAGAATGCTTAACGAGAATAACACCGCCCCCACTAAAGATATTTCCAAAATAACACCTAAAGCTTTCACCGCTTCTAGAAGCAGAGAACTCCTGGGTCTCCAAGCCTCTCCAGCACGTTTATTTAAACTGGGGAAAATCGGGACTGAAAACTGCCCCTACTGCCAACAGAATACAAAATGCACCTTCGAACACATCCAACTTGAATGCTCAGGACATAATAATAGTTTGCATAGTCTTAGAACAACCCAAGATGGCGAACTAAGGAAAATCATTGCTGAAGAAATCTCAGAAAAGCCCAAACTACTAAACCCTGGAAAAGGTACCACATACATCAAAACAGAGCCATCGAAACTTTTTCCACTTGCTGACCTAAGACAGGAAATGAAGGAGGAATTATACTTACACGCTCTCCCGGAAGCTAGCATGTACCGACCATCAAGTTCAAAAAAGAATACCATTGCTGTGGCCGCTAAACCTGAAGTGGACCATGTCACGGGGACAATTAAATATCCCGAACTCCAATATGTCCAGAAGAAAGAGTTTTGGAAACTTTTGGCCTGGCACCGCCTTTCCAACAAAGCAGTTCCATGCTCACTTGCGGAGTACTCGAATAGGGCACACGATATTCACGAAGCACTCAATGCATGTAAGTTTGAATCGGGGGATCCTAAAAACTGCTATGCAATCAGAAGAAGCCTCTTAGATATTTTGGTGGATGACAGGAATCTTGACAAAAACGGCTGTGAACTCTTCTCCAACCCACTAAATGCCCACCCTAGAATTCACTCGAGAAGATGCATACCCACCACAAGAATGAAAAAAGCCCTCAGGCCCTTCTGCCATCATGGGAAAATTGGCTTTGATGGTCTCGCTTGGGATGCCTACGTGGATCCGATAACAGGCATCGGCAGAATCGTTTATGGAAATCCCCCCTTTGATGGGAAAGAAAAGGGCAAATCTTCGGCGGTTATGACTACCTTGGAAATGGGACATAAAGCGGCCAACACCGTCCCCGGATTTTCAGGAACATGGATTCTTCTGCTGTCTCCTAAAAACCAAAAAAGATGGTTCGACAAAGGTTTTAAACTTGTTTTCAGATTCCCGCATAACACTATTCCATTTATCCCACATGGCTATTGGACGGGTGATGACCCCTACATTCTCCCAGGTGGTGGATGCTATAAGGATGACTTTTCGGATGTTGTTATCATAGCTATAGACAGTGCACCCAGTGATACTCAACCAGTCTTTGACTGGAGGCCTACACAGAAAAAGATTGCCAGATGGTTCCTCAACGTCCTTCCTAAGTCCGGAGTCACGAAGAAGAGGCTAGAATACACAGGAGTCAGCTCTGATATTTGGGATGAAGTTCTGAACGAAAGCGTCAAAGTACTTCCTTCTTCGCTTTGCCCATGGCCCACTCAAGACCCTCCTTATCATCAGAGTGATATTGAGCCGACACGACAATCACCAACGCAAATTCCAAGCCCTTCATAAACACCGTTAAATGGCCCAAAGTTCTCACACTCATGGGATACCTCCCTCCTCTTTTTGGTACTGTCCTCAACACGATAGGTGTTCCCCGTGGCAAGATTAAACCTCTTCTTAAAAAACTATCAAGAATTTGTAGACAACACACCAAAAATAGGCGAGACGTGTTTCTGTTAAACACCACCACCACCTTAAACACTGACCCGCATACAGTTGACATCTCGAGCAGTGAAGCCATGACAGAAACAGAAGCTGTGCAACAATCAAACGACTTTCTTCAAACCCTCCTGCAATAATTCTCAAAAATTTTGCAATAAAAGATGGTCCTGTGTCCCCAAGGGGAGGGGCCGTCCCCCCCCTCCCCTCCCCCCCGCCACCCCTCTCCCCCTGCCCACCTCGACCCCCTTCCTCAACGTCTCCAAAAACCCCCTTAATTCTCCGACTTCTCTCCCCACCGCCCAGATTCAGCCACCCCTCCACTCACCCGGCCATGGTTGCTTCTCCATCTTCTAGAGTTTTTTGCCTAGCACTTAGCTTTTTCTCTAGATGTCACCCTGCTGAAAAGTGGGTTGAGCCCCTTTGTGGGCGCGCTATAGCAGAGGGAGTAGCCCCTGGTGTTTTCACTAGCCTGCTTTGCAGGGATACCGCACTCTCAGGACTTTGTCCCCTTTGCTAGCGTAAATGTTTTATTATTATTTGGGCTTCATCCGGTCAAGGTCTTTGACATGAAGGACGAAAAAGGTCGTTCCAACCACCTCTTCGAGTCTCCTGATGGAGGTCGGCCCCCGCTGCGCTGGCCGGTCCTTCTGGTGTGGGCCCCAGCAGCCAGCAGGGCAAAGCCCCGAGCGCCACCTGCGCGAAAGGACAATGAAGCAGAACCTGACGAGCCTTTAGTCGGCTCGGGGTTTATTCCGGATTAACTTTGGGGCGAAAACTAGATTAAAAATGATAGTTCCTACTTTCGAATTAAATGACACGTTACATGTCGTCCGCGAATGTCATATGGGACAGGGTACGGGCGCTGGGAACTCGTCCATCTTGCATGATGACACATGATGACTGCATGTCACGGCTGCGGCTGCGACCACAATGAACGTCGCCGGCAGCAGACGTACAGCACATTCATTCCATATTTTAGAAGGAAATTTCGTATAAATGTACGGAGTGTCATTTGACCGTCACGTCACAGTAAATCGAGCTGTTCGCTTTTAACAGTGTGGTTTACATGGTAAAGGCGAATTACCCGGAAAACGTCGTGTTTGCGCTTTTGCGACCATGACAGCGCATCCGAAGGATGAAGCAGGATATGGTACCGACCAATTAGGACCTTCCGAGTCGACGTACGGTGCGCTTTTTTCCCCATTCGCACCTGACACGTAGGACTGCGGGGATGGGCGCTTAAGCGGATGATGCCGCGGGGCCAGAAACAAGGTAAAATCAACCTGATGCTTAAAAAGCTTACCGTAGGTACTCTTTATATGCGATATATATATGGTATATGTATGCCCTGTGGGCAAGTGCTGTGCGCATGCGCTCTCATTTTGATGCATGGGTTTGGGTACGGAATGCCTTTGGGTTTGGGTTTGCGGAGAGCGCTGAAATCTGCAGCCAAAAGTTTTATGTATATGAAACCTATATGAAACGTATCGTATGCCTTGTACTATGCTTGCTTAACGGACGTTAAGCAAGCACGGTATTATGGTCGCGTCAAGGAATGTATATGTACCATTCCTTGACGCGGCCATCAAGGGAAGTCGCGTAGCTCCCAAGTACTGTTCATCCGCTCAAGCGACATGAACAAACCTGGGAGCCTAGAAACACCCTTGCATACTATGCGTGATACAGGGCGCGTGAAGACACGTTTATGATCACGTGTGTTCGTGCGGTGGGTTGTGCGGATGGCTACCCCTCCCGTGATCATCTTCGCGCAAATGAGCCGAAGATGATCTCGCGAAGGTAGACATGCGTTTGCAAGTGTAGTATGTATGCATATATGCAATTGTGATATGCTGCATGGTATGCAGTGCAATGATATGTGATAAAAAATACACCGCTGCTGCTGACCCAGGTCCGCCGCAGCGGTGTATTTTGAGCTGAAACTTAAGCCGAAAGTGATTAAGAAACAGTTTCGAACTTCCCAACACCGATGCATTTGCGTCCGATGGCTGTGTACGTGTAATTGAACCGTCAGATCGAAAATAGTTTTATACACAGTGTCTTCCGAAAATTTCGAGTCATGGTCGTCATCGAAAATTCCAGTTTGATTAGGTCATGAATGTGATGTAAGACGGTGAACACATGTCACATCGACATCGCGGACACCATTGCCGCTGCCGATGCCGTTGCGTGACTGCTTACAGTACTCGTTAGAGCCTACTGTGACACTCGTTCTTCGTTGACCCATCCCAATCCGCA
>LGRX02010079.1:0-44992 GCA_001247695.2 Cymbomonas tetramitiformis | reverse complement strand
TTTACAAGTTATATGTTTTGTCAATTATCTTATCTATATATAGCGAAAGCACTCACTGCGTGTTCGATTGTATTCCTGAATATACCGGACGGGTATATTCCCCTAGGTCGTGGACCCATTCCACGCTTTTAAAATTTCTCGCTGCTTTTGGCCATGAGTGGCTAAGTGTAGCCGCTTGGAGTTGGTGGTGCGTGGACGCGCGTTGCGTCTACGCTTGGAAACGCGTTGATGTATGAGATGACGTTACAGTGAGGCTCGTGGCGAGGAAATTGTTTTGAGATTTGATTTCACCTTGGGTTAACACCGAACTTCGCGCGTTACGGTGCCTTGCTGGACGACGACGCGGGCTGGTCGCATCTCGACATCATTTTCCTCTACACCGTCGCCAAAATGAGTTTCCTGCTTCTGTGACATTCGTTTTCCCGAACCGCTAGTGACGCGCGTCCACCACCTGCACCACCGACCTCCTATTGGTTTTTGAGAATTATGAGTGCCCCAAATACTAGAGCTAGACGACGTCTGTTGCGGGACAACGACATCGACGCGTCCATCAGACTGCTTCCGGCAGTCCGTGATTCGCCGACGCCTTCGACTCCGCCTGAACCGGTTCCTGCACCGGCTCAGGCGAACGATTCCGCTGGCATCATTCAAGCGCGACAACTCTTTGAGGAGAACAACTCGAAGGTCGCCGTCATCTACGCCAAAGGTCGACATCGACAATGGGCTAAGGCAGTACGCGAGCTCTCTTTGGGCGGCAAGGACGTCTACTTTGAGGCCGCCAAGGATTCCGAGAAGCTTTGGAAGATCGTCGCCGTTTTGAAGAACGAATTTGGTTTTGTTGGACTAGATTTGGCCTCCTTTGACTTCGACCGTTCGACGACCCCGCGTTGCGAGTTGTGCCCAAGGTGAACGAGCTCCTTTACGACACGCTCTCCTACGTACGTCGTCAAGTCTGAGTCTGCCGCGGAGCATTTCCTTCTGGGGACCGACTCTGTGTCCGACCGGGATGGCCGACGTGCTTTACTCGACCTCATTAAGGGTTGTGCTCCTCCTGGGGTCCGTCAGACTCTCCAAGAGGAGCATTCTCAACTACGGTATCCGGCTCGCCTGAACCCACGGCCGATTTTGGCGAAGGAGCAGAGGCGGGTACGCGACAACCGGGCGGAAGACCGACCCCGACCCCGACCGAGATGTCGCGCAAGTACAAAATATTCGAGCGCCTTGACCCCGACTTTTATGTTGGATATAGCCCTAGGACCCGGTATTCACTCAGTGATAGGTTTTCTCAGAATGTATTAAAGTTGATAAGTTAACCCGTTATATGGGCATAAACAGTTAGGGTTCAGTTTCGGGTGTCAGTCATAAACACTACTACGGGAAGAGTCACAAAAGTGAGCGGTGTGACAATTCCAGCACACCACCTAGTGTGGTGACCGGCCAGCCGAAGTGGAAACCTGTGAACAAACACCATCTACATCGGTGGAAATTGAGCTCTAAGGGAAGGCCTGTCCTTCCTGGCAGGGCTGTTCCCAGTCAAGAGTTGAAAAGCTGAAACCGGTCCGTGATCGGACCCCTCTGCACATACAGCTACGGTCAATTTCACTGTGCAGGAGCGGCATGATTAACTTCCTAGCCAATAGTTGGCGGTGGCAGTGCAGTGCCCGCCCGCAACACAGTCATGTTGCCGTAAGTTGAAGTTCCCGATGTCGTGATTGAATCATTCGTAGAGTCACAGAAGAAGTCTGAAAAGTCTTGATCGCCGTGCGAGGGATCTTCCCCTTCCTCCTCGTCAGTAGTAGGGCCCGGTGAATAGTCCGGTGACGGTGGGGCATCCCAGTACAGGACATAAAGCCCCGATGTTGGCATTGTGAAGCCCCTGCCGAGCTTGGATCGGTGCGGTGGAATAGCAGCCGGTGCCGCAGTGCCCAAACCGGCCTCGCGGAATGTCAAAGCCGCAGAAGTTAATGTAGGCTCGCTGGTGGTTGCCTCAGCAACACCACCGACCTACAGGCGGGGTTCCTTAGGAGGGGGTAGAAGCGGGGTTCCTTAGGAGGGTAGAAGCGAGGGTTCCTTAGGAGGGTAGAAGCAGGGTTCCTTAGGAGGGTAGAAGCAGGGTTCCCTTGGGAGGGTAGAAGCGGGGTTACGAGGAGGGGAGTAGAAGTGGGGTTCTTAGGAGGGGCCGAAGCAGGGTTCCTTAGGAGGGGGTAGCGGGGTTCCTTGGGAGGGCAGCGGGGGGGTCCTTCGGAGGGGCTGAAGCAGGGTTCCCTTAGGAGGGCTAGAAGCAGGGTTCCTTAGGAGGGTGAAACGGGAGGTTCCTTAGGAGGGAGTAGAAGCAGGGTTCCTTAGGAGGGGGTGAGAAGGGGTTCCTTGGGAGGGTGGCGGGGTTCATAGGAGGGTGAAGCGGGGTTCCTTGGGGAGGGTAGAGCGGGGTTCCCTTAGGAGGGGGTAGAGCGGGGTTCACTTAGGAGGGGGAGTAGAAGCCAGGGTTCCTTAGGAGGGGCTAAAAGCAGGGTTCCTTGGGGAGGCAGGCGGGGTTCCTTGGGAGGGTAGAAGCAGGGTTCCTTAGGAGGGGGTAGAAGCGAGAAGTTCCCTTAGGAGGGGTAGAAGCAGGGTTCCTTAGGAGAGGTAGAGCCGGGTTCACGCAGGAGAGAGTGAAGCAGGGTTCCTTAGGAGGGCAGAGAAGCCCGGGGTTCCTTAGGAGAAGTGAAAGCAGGGTTCCTTAGAAGGGAAGTGAAGCGGGGTTCCTTAGGAAGGGGGTAGGGCGGCGGGTTCTCTGCTTGGGAGGGTGAGCGGGGTTCCTTAGGAGGTAGAAGCGGGGTTCCTTAGGAGGGCAAGCGGCGAGGGTTCTTAGGAGGGGTAGAAGCCGGGGTTCACCTTTAGGAGGGCGAAGCAGGAGTTTCCTTAGGAGGGGGCTAGAAGCGGGGTTCCTTGAGGAGGGGTAGAAGCGGGGTTCGACAGGAGGTAGAAGCAGGGTTCATAGGAGTGGGTAGAAGCGGGGTTCCTTAGGAGGGCAAGCGGGGTTCCTTGGAGGGGATGAAGCGGGGTTCCTTAGGAGGGGGTAGAAGCGGGGTTCCTTAGGAGGGGGCAGAAGCGGGCGACGCGCCTGCCTGTACACCGGGCATACGCTCCAGCGCCTGCACAGCGCGCCGAGCGAGGCTTCCCTGGGTGACCGACGTTCGCACCTGCCAGCTGAAGGTCACGCCCTCTTGAAATAGCTTCACGCTGCCGGCGGCGTCCGTGCAGCCCGTAGTTTCCTCCATGGTGCGCACCGGCACCGCACATCCCGGGCCGGAACCCCCAAGGCGCACTGCCCGGAGCTCACCATAGTCCCCGCCGTCCACCGGGCCATGGTAGCGGATGAAGTCCACGTCGCTCGGGTCCCCGAGCGGCCCCGTGGACCATATGAAGTCGCGCTCCAGATCTGGGGCAAGATCGTGATCGAACCGCGTGTCTGGGGAGAGGACGGGCCGCCAGAAGCTCACCGTCGCGACGCCGTCGACGACGTTCGCACCCCTGAGTATCACGTTCTCGAGACCGGCCAGCGAGGCTGTAGAGACGGTACTGTTCCAGCCTTCCCCACCCCACGTGGCGTCCTTGCACACCCCCTCCACCAGTCCATCCGTGAGCGTGCACGGCAGGTACTCCCGTAGATGGGTGTCGATTGCGAAGGCGCCGTCGTCCGCCGAGGTCCCCTTGAGGCCCACCAGGGCGACATCTCCACCCCCCATTAAGCCCTTGGAGACCACGGCCGGATCCGCAGGGCCAAAGGCGACGTAGCTGCCCGCCGCAAACGGCCCAGCGGTGCTGCCCTCAAGCGCGAATGTTATCCCTTCACCGCTCGCGTCCAGCTTCCAGTGCACATTCAACCAGCCCTCCCGCAACGTACCACACCCGTCGAACCCGTCCAAAGCTCCATGCACCAAAGCTAGCAGCCACAACAGTGAGGTCACGAATTGAGGAATACGCGCCGGTGTGTGCATTGCCGCTATGGTTCGTCAGACTCAAGATCGTAGCTCCTGCGACCCTGCGCGCGCGTCCGACCCGCAACTATGAGCGGAGATGGTCAGGTGTGAAAAGCGGAAATCGAATTGCCTGTGGCAGTGCTGCGGTGTAGCAACAGGAATGTAAAGAGGCGCGAGGAGGACGCGGCTTACAGGAATTGCAGTCTCCTTGCGGTTGGGGGTTCAGAGGACGTAGCCTTTACGTGGTAGGGCTTGAGAGACGTTTACTTTTATAATGAATAGGATAATTGCCAGCGAATGAACGTCCCAAGTCCCAAGAGCGGAAGGAACAGAACGCACATCAAAGCAACGGTCCAGACGAGAGAAGAAGACTGTAAAGCGGCGGCCCACAAGGCAGAATAAATCTACAAAGGGACTGCTCAGGCGGCACGATAATAGTTCAAAGCCACTTCGAAGGAGGACATCAGTTATTCACCGCCTCGGAGTAACCTGGGGTTGGATCATTTGGAAATATGGCTTTTACTAGAAGACAAACTTCCCATGGGAATACCCTCGCCTGTACCCTAGGAACAGGCAGAACTTAGAAGTCAAACTCGAATAGACCAATAGATAAGCAGGATATCATATGAACCTTGTTAGCCCTCGGAAACAAGAAAAGAACCCTACGCTAGAATTTGCAAGTAGAAGTTCCAACTGTATGACGTGGTGTTATTGTATTTGCCATTATTTGCCTCAAGCCTCATGAGTCATGAGCTCATGACTCATGACGATGTATTTACCATGCGATGGTGGCGATGGCAAACTGACGGCCGATCGGATGGAAGGGGGACACCTCGTCATTTGCCAATTATCAACAGAAATATGAAAAAAGGTGTAATCAAATGGCATGGCATCCTCTTCCTGCAGCGAAGCGTCAGCGTCAGGCGAGGGTCGCCAGAACCAATTGCACCACCTATCAGCTATCACTCCTCAGCTCACTCCGACTGGACGAGTCCCCACCCTTCCACAACTTGAGCATTCCTTTTCCGATGAAGATAACCTAAGGAATGATAAAGAGCCTGCGGGAATTGCGATAAACGCGGCATTTCGCTGCTCGTGACTGCGGTGCACGCAAATAACTGCAGCGCTCAACCCTTCGACACAATATTGCGCGAAACTTCCGAGATCCAAGCTTATTTTCACAAGCATTCGCTTCGACGAGTGAGATTACATCACTGAACCTGCGAGAATCAAGTCAAGGGTAGGGGCTCTGCTTGCATTAGTGCTCCTCCCACTCTCACTATGAAACTTCCGCGAGGAAAGGTATGAAGGGCTGAAGAGAGGTAGGTAGGGTTTATTGAGAGGCTGGTAGGGTGGAACGGAGGGTATATTGAGATGTATTTAGGGTAGATTGAGAGGCTGGTAGGTGTATGCTGAGACGCTGGTAGGGTATAATGAGAGGCTGGTAGTGTATGCTGAGACGCTGGTAGGGTATAATGAGAGGCTGGTAGGATATCTCGAAAGGATGGTAGCGCATATTGAGAAGAGCATCGGGTAGGTTGAGAGGCAGGTAGGGTATATTGCTGCGAGGTAAAAAGGATGTCGTGAGACACGGGGAGGTTGTATTGAGAGGTAGGTGCATTTCATACAATGCATAGTGTGACTCTCTCTCAGTTGTCGTTGACGGTACTTGTTTGTGTAGAGTACGAAGGTGCACTCTAAAGTTTTGTGGTAGACGCGCAACACACGAGACTTCAACAGCCACTCCGGAGTCCAGCCCGTGTTGAGCGCGAAACTGCTAGAGCGATCTTCACGTGAAAAGTGGCTTTCAACCGCCGGGCTCCTTTTGGCTTCGGAGAGCTTGAGACGGTGGACCGCATGGACGTGGCCACCGGGCAGTGGGAGGCGGTGGGCAGCATGGGCACGAAACGATGGTGGTGCGCAGCAGTGGTGCAGGGGCGGCACGTCTATGCAATAGGAGGGCGTGATGGCACGAACCACTTGGAGACGGTGGAGCGCATGGACGTGGCCACCGGGCAGTGGGAGGCGGTGGGCAGCATGGGCACGAAACGAAGTGAGTGCGCAGCAGTGGTGCAGGGGCGGCACATCTACGCAATAGGAGGGCATGATGGCACGAACCACTTGGAGACGGTGGAGCGCATACGGACATCAAGCCACCAGGCAGTGGGGAGAGCAGTGGGCAACATAGGCACAGGGAGCAGAGTGAGTGCGCAGCAGTAGTGCAGGGGCGGCACGTCTATGCAATAGGAGGGCGTGATGGCACGAACTACTTGGAGACAGTGGAGCGCATGGACGTGGCCACCGGGCAGTGGGAGGCGGTGGACAGCATGGGCACGAAACGAAGTGAGTGCGCAGCAGTGGTGCAGGGACGTCACGTCTATGCAATAGGAGGGTACGGTGGCACGAACAGGCTGGAGACGGTGGAGCGCATGGACGTGGCCACCGGGCAGTGGAAGGCGGTGGGCAGCATGGGCACGAAACGAGCGGGGTGCGCAGCAGTGGTGCAGGGGCGGCACATCTACGCAATAGGAGGACATGATGGCACGAACAGGTAGACGGTGGAGCGCATGAGACGTGGCCACTGGGCAGTGGGAGCGGTGGGCAACATGGGCACAGAGCGCTATGGTGCCCCGCAACAGTAGTGCAGGCGGCTTTATCTACGTCATAGGAGGGATGATAGCACGAGCAGATGGGAGCAGTGGAAGCGCATGGACGTGGCCAGTAGGCGAGTGGGAGCGGTAAGGCAGCATGGGCGCAACGATATGGAGTGTAGCGGCAGTAGTGCAAGGGCGTCCGCGTCTATACAGCCAAAGGAGGGACGATAAGCGCGAACTTTGCAGAACAGTGGGCGCATGGACGTAGCCACCAGGCGATGGAAAGCTGATGGGCAGCATGGGCACGAAACGACGTTAGTGCGCAGCAGTGGTACGAAGCGGCTATCTGCATAATAGGAGGTGCGAAAACCACAGGCTGCAGAGCGGTGGAAGCGCTATGGGCGTGGCCACCGGGCAGTGGGAGAAGCGGTGGGCAACATGGGCACGAGCGAACAAGTGCGCAGCAGTGGTGCAGGGGAGCAACACATCTACGCCAATAGGAGGAGCATGATAAGCACGAACTACTTGGAAACTGATGGAAGCGCATGGACTTGGCCACTAGGCAGTGGGAAGCGGTGGGCAGCATGGGCTGAAAGCGAAATGGTATGCGCAGCAGTGGTACGAAAGCGGCTATCTGCGTCATAGGAGGAGGATAGCACGAACTACTTGGGAGCAGTGGAGGCGCATGGACGTGGCCATGGACGTGGCCACTGGGCAGTGATGGGAGGCGGTGGAACGCACTCAGCTGGCAGAAGTGAGTGCGCAGCAATGGTGCAGGGGCCGTCACGTCTATGCAGCTAGGAGGGTACGAAGGCACGAACTACTTGGAGACGGTGGAGCGCATGGACGTGGCCACCGGGCAGTGGAAGGCGGTGGGCAGCATGGGCATGAAACGATATGGGTGCGCAGCAGTGGTGCAGGGGCAACACATCTACGCGATAGGAGGGTTAGATGGCACGAACAGGCTTAAGACGGTGGAGCGCATGGATTGGCAGGAGGCATTTAGTCGCGCCGAGCTGGTCGAGGCAGTCACTGCTCTAAGCGTATTGCACTGCAAGTTCCGCGCTGTGTATTTGCAGCGCTCTCACACGAGGGCCGAGATGCTGCTTGCACGCCTGGAGGGCCACGTCACCGGCCGTGCCCGTGGTGCCCGCGTCAGCGAGGTGGTGCGCCCGCTGCGTGAGTGCTGGGCCTCCGCTCAGCGGGCGGTGCGCGAGGCCGTGGCTCGCGTGGAGCCAGGCGCAGCGCAGGTCTCGGAGGAGCTCCAACGGGCGGTGCGCAGCCGAGAGGAAGCTCGCGAGAGGCACATCCGCAGCTTGGAGGCACTCCTGAGCCGGGACAGTGAGCAGTGGGCGGGCGGCGCGGGGCTGTGTGAGCGGCGTCGCGTGCTGCAGGAGGAGGTTGATGAGTGGCGCACCGCCCTGGATGCTGCGGTACGGCCCTCCTGCCATCCGAGGTGCTCTAAGGTGCCACGTGGCAGGGTCCAAAAAACCTGGTATTCCCCTCGATGTCTCGATGGTCAGAGGATGCACTTTTGGCACGAGCCCTGCACGTGCGCGTGTCCGTTGGATCACTCAGGTGACGCGCTCGTGTCCGTTGGATCACCGAGGTGACGGGCCTGTGTGATGAGATGGGATTGGGACGGGACATGCAGGAGGCAAGCATGGGCTCGAGTGAGGGAGGCTCGGGAGTGTCTGTGCAGAACGCGGCGATGGACCTGCAAGGTACGCCTCCGCTGTCTCAGCATGCTGCCATTGGGTCAGCCTGAGTGATGCAGCGCTTGTGCGTGAAGTCAGTGCGTGGATGGGCAGGCTGTGTTGTCGGAGTGTAGATGGATGGGACGCGTTGCCAAGGCTGCTCTACATCAGCTGCACGTCGACGCTATCCAATAGGGGAGTAGAGGCTTGGGTGCCGCTGAGTGGCAGGGGGATGGCAATATGTTGCTTCTGAACTAGCTCAACGCACCAACGGTCTTGATTGGCTTGCCGCCGGGCTTGCTCATTTATCCGTTGATATCGCCAGCATCACCAGGACGGAGCAACGGGTGAAATCAGCGTTCCTAACTAGCTTACTTCAAGGGCATACAGTCATGGGCGGACGATTGAATCACAGCGGTGTTGGGTTGGGAGGATATGACAGTGACGGTCGAGGGTGCGGTGGCGGCGTACCAAGCATGGGACGAGTGCGTGGAGAGTGCTCACCGCGACACGGAGCGAGCTGTGGCGACACTGCGCGGACAGCTACAGGGGCTCTTCCAATTCGCCGACACCGATTCGGCCGATGGATCCACGGACGAGAGCTCGGAAATGGTTGATGCATTGCAGAATGCCCAGGCGGCACTGGAGGCTGAGCGATGGGCCATGCATGCCAAGTCTGCCACCGGTCCAACGCCACTGCATGGGTTAGTGGCAGCAGGGCGTGCGGTTCTGGCTGAAGTGAAGGGGGAGGCGGAGGAGCTGGAGGTGCTGGTGGGAATTCAGGAGGAAGTGGAGCAGCTGCGGCGCGCCCAGGACGCTGCGAGGGAAGGGCGGCCTGGCGCTGCCGCCGCGGAGCTCCGGGGAACCACGCGGATGTTGCGGCGGCAGCGCATGAGTCTCTCCGCCCTGCGGGCGACGCTGGGGCAGCACAAGCTGGACCTGGAGGAGCAGAGCGAGGAGCCGGTGGGTGCAGGTGCGACAACGCAGAGGAAGCGCAAGAGAACGGAGAGCGCCGTGGAGGAAGCCGAGGCGCGGGTAGAGGCGAAGGTGGCAGAGGTGCGAGATGCCCAAGACCGGATGCACGTGGCGACGTGCACGCTGGTGGCGCTGGAGTCACAGTTCCCGGAGGTGCTGAGTCATATGGAGCACGCGGTGCCGGCGGAGCTGCTGCCGCTGTGGCGGCCGGAGCGCACGCGCGAGGACTTCGTGGAGTACGCCCCGCACGCAAGGCAGGGCGTGCGGCACGAGGTATGGAGGGCGAAGGACACGCACGGGCAGCAGTTTGCGGTGAAGGAGTTCCATATAGCCCACGATGACCCAGGGGCGCTGCGGGCGCTGTGGCGGGAGGCATCGCTGCTGCACCGCATGCGGCACCCGGCCATCACCCCGGTCGTGGCCCTGTTCCCATCTGTCACGGCGGGTACCACAACCTGCTACGGGCTGCAGATGCCGTGGTACGAGCACGGGCAACTGGACGAATGGAAGGCCGCGCAGCAGCCGGACGAGGGCGCGGTGCGGCGCGGCATGCTGCGGGTGCTGGAGGCGGTGGCGCACCTCCACGGCAATAACGTGGTGCACTGCGACATCAAGCCGGAGAACATCCTGGTGGACGCGTCTGGGCGGCCGCACCTGCTGGACTTTGACATCAGCGTGGATAACACTCGGCGCACCTCCGTTGTGTACGCAAGGCAGACCACGGTTCAGGGCGCCCGAGGGACAGCAGGTGACACAACGTTCATGGTGACCCGCATCCATGCCCGCAAGGCAGAGATGTATGACGCTGCCGTGTGCTGACCACAGCGTGACTCGCATCCATGCCTGCAAGGTAGGTATATGCCACTGCCTTGTGCTGACCACTACGTGACTCGCATCCATGCCCACGAGACACGTGTATGACCCTGCCGTGTGCTGACCACTGCGTGACTCGCATCCATGCCCACGAGACACGTGGCGCTGCCGTGTGCTGACCACTGCATGACTCGCATCATGCCCACAGGCAGGGTTGTATGGCCTTTGCGTGTGCTGACCACATGACTGCATCCATGCCCGCAAGGCAGAGGTGTATCGCGCTGCCGTGGCTGCTGATACAGCGTGTCCTGCATCGTTGCCACGTAATGTGTAGACGCTGCCATGTCCCAACCCCTTCCCCGGGTGTGACGACCACAGGGTACATTGCACCGGAGATGGCGGCCACGGGACCCACCCCCGCTACAGACATGTTCGCCTTCAGCGTGACGCTGGCGGCTGTGTCGCCTCCTGAGGGCCAGCGCGGGGCGGAGCTACAGGAGCTGCTGCGGGTGCTCAGTGCGGAGGACCCGGCCGTGCGCCCGTCTGCCGCGCAGGCGTGCCAGCACCCGTACTTCACCGGGGTGTGGGAGTGGCGGCGCGAGCAGTCTCGGGTGTGTTGCATGGACGCGGAGCGGAGCGTTTGCGGGGGCGCCGAGCACAGGCTGAGCGGCGGCGTGGAGTGCACGAACCGGCTGGGGGCGCCGCACTTTGTGTGCGCGCGCTGCCTGGCCGCGCACGCGCTGCGGGAGAGCGAGCGGCGCGACGGCCGCGTTGGGTGCCCACACGTACAGGTGTGCCGCCCACGCTGCTTGAGCACAGTGCGCTCCGGAGCAGTCCTGTGAGGTGTTTTTGGAGTACGTTTGGCATTGCTGCTCGAAAGCTTGTGGTCGAGAACAAAATACCCGCAGGGATATTATAAAGAGTTCATCGAGCCTGCATGAGACCCCAACCTTAAGCGTACATTACGGATGGAGACCGGCAGCAAGCAGGCTGCCGCTTATGTGCAAGTACAGAAGTTGTGTGCATCCGTGATCGAAAGCACTGTGGTGGGTTCGGATGATCAGGATCCAACGGCTGAGTGCGAGAGCTGCGAGTACACAGACCTAGAGCTGGCCCGGCATCTGCGGCCGGCGGAGTACGAGCACTACATGAGCGGACGGCGGCGGCGCCTGCAGGAGGCCATCGAGCAGGAGGTGCAGGCGCAACAGGCGGAGGCTTTGAGGGAGGAGATGGAGCGGCTGCGGCAGTGCAGAATCTGTCTGACCGTAGAGGCGAACGCGCTGTTCATGAACTGCGGGCACTACGGCGCGTGCCTGCAGTGTGCTCAGCGGCTGCCAGCGCCTCCGCACTGCCCGTTCTGCCGCGAGCCAGTGGCGCGAGTCCAGCAGGTGTTTCGGCAATAAGGCGGAGGTGAGGGCTCGCGGGGCGAGCTCCGGCTGGCCTCACAGCGGGCGGCATGTGGCGGCTGGTTGCGAGGGCTGTGGCCAGATCCTCCAGATAGTAAGGGAAGCGGCAGGTGTTGCCACCACTGCTGCAAGTGTTGCACTCTTTGGGTGAAGCTGCTACAGGGGCTTTCATCAGGCAGGGGCGGTACAGATGGTGTGCGATACTCAGAGCAGCGAGAGGCATTTTGTGCAGCGGCGAGATCCGAGGCATTTTGTGCAGCGGCGAGATGCAAGGCATTTTGTGCAGCGGCAAGATGCAAGGCGCGTGCACTCCCTCGGATGCAAGTGGACAGGCTGGCATGGTGTGGACCGCGGCGCTCATCGCGACTCGCCCGCGGGAGCTTGTTCAACGCGAGACCAACACCAAGCACATGAAGGCGGTTGAGGTTGTACTGTACACATGCATTCCTCACCCTAGTGCTGCAGAACTTTGCTTGGAAGTACAAGTGCCCCATAGACACAGTTGGCTTTGAGTTTGAGTGCCTACCCCACGGGAAGTACAACACCAAGCCAAAGGACGGCGCGTACGATACCGGCATGTATACCTCGAGGGCGCGCGCTGGGATCATGACACCTTCCTCCTCGTGCTAGCCACCACTAGCCACTCCTCCAATTTCGTCCTCAACCTGCTGCATCCTAGCAACAAGCCTCTGGAGTACTGGATCAAACACGTTGTAACACGCCTGGTGCCGCTACTTGCCGCTTCATATCGATGTGCTTACCAGGTGAACTTTCATTCCTGATTTAGGCCTAGAAAATATGCTATATCGAATTGAGCGATACCGTATGAAGGAATATCGGTTGTTTAGTGATATCGAAATCAATTGGTCCCACTCACAACGTTATTCAGAATGATCGATTAGCACTCTGAAAAATCAAAGCCGAGCGATCATTTAGCGATAAAGAAAATCATAATTGATTGGTTAGGAGCACGGAATACTTGAATTTATCAGAATCGAATAATTCAAAATTTTGAAATAATTGGAATTAGTGTTGGCTATCAGTTTTGAAATCATTATCAATTATAAAGTAATGGTCGAAATTACAAACCCAGTTTGGTTATTGGCTTTGTACCTCGAACTCGACATGATAGTTCGCTTGTTGTAGCTTGAACAATATTCGAATTCGGGCTTTAGATCTTTAATCCCCGAAATAACGCATTTGATAGTGGGCTTTGAAAATCCGAATCGATTCGATTATTTATTTTATTTTCTCTCAACTATGGCGAGGATGTAAAATGTTGGAATCGGGAATTTTGCTAGATATATAATACCGAGTTTTGGCCAGGCAGGCCCCTGAGCCAGAGGGTCCAGACTAAGGTAGTGACTAGGGTGCGGGGGTACGAGTACGAGTACAGTTGTCCGACTGACCGTTCCGGGTTGAGGTTTTAGTTTATGTACAAGTTATCCGTTTTGTCAATTATCTTATCTATATATAGCGAAAGCACTCACTGCGTGTTCGATTGTATTCCTGAATATACCGGACGGGTATATTCCCCTAGGTCGTGGACCCATTCCACGCTTTTAAAATTTCTCACTGCTTTTGGCCATGAGTGGCTAAGTGTAGCCGCTTGGAGTTGGTGGTGCGTGGACGCGCGTTGTGCTGGATTTGGCATGCCGACAGTGTCATCGTCATCTGTGTCATCACCGATATGGCTCGACTACTATGAGTTCTTCACTGTCATCAGCGCCATCTCCGATATCGACTTCGGTAGTCAGACAGTTCATAGCATCTGTCATTTCCACACCTGACACCTTAGGGGCTGTCATCACATTCTTTCGGCGGAAGCTATAACACATCGTATTATCTTGTGTATAGCTTCACAGTTTCACGGTTGACATATGCGAGCGTAGCACCCGACTTGTAGTGCTTCACTGTGTGTTTGTTTTCACAGGTTTGCGCCCACCACCGGCCTAAGGTGGTTAGTTAAAACCGCCAATTATGGCTGGCTAAAGCCTTTATAAGGGCTCGGGGCTGAAGATCGGGGCATGAGGTTCTAGAACGCACTAGTCACGAAAGGGGTAGAGTGAGAGAGAGGAAGATTTTCCGTTCGTGAGCACAATTGCTTAGGACAAAGATGGACCGGTCTAGCTAGCCGCAGTCTCCGAAGCAGCACGCGCGTCGACATCAAGCCTCACAACACGATCGCCACCCTCTCTTACCTTACCCTATTTCGCGGCTGTAAATTTTGAACCTTTGACCCCGCATTTGAAGCCCCTGCCCTTATTTTCTATAGATTGCTCAAGTGTAAATTTGTTTTCTCTTGGCGAGAACTTTGCAGTGTATTTTTTAGAACCTTGATTACCGAACATTTGAATTCTTGGATTTTCTTGACTAACGCTCGAGGACCGCAACTGTAAAATTTCCGGCATGGCCTCTACGCCGTATCAGCTGATGGCTCCAGCAAGATTGAGAGCGCACCCAGCTGGTGCATCTAAGAGGCAACTGCAATTTGATCAACTGGTGCCCACACCAGTAGCCGCGTCATCACAACAATCAGCAGCTGAAAAGAAGTTTGATTCTGAGTCAGCGGCTTTCCTTGATGACCACCAGAAGATTGAGGCGCTAGTAAGGGGCGTTAAATCTAAGCTGTGTGGCAAAGGGGACGCCATCGACGAGTGGAGGTTTTGTGGTGACGAGTCTAATGCTCGCTCACTACTTGACTCCCTCGTTGAGGAGCTTACCTCGCGCCTCACAAGGTTTAACATCCTTTACGCGCATGCTTTCCGTCTGGACGACGTCACCGCCACAGTGATGCCCAACGCAAACAAACTCCTAAAGGAGTTGTTGGAGTATCTCTGTCAGTATCTCTGTCTCGCGGTCCAGCGCTCGCTTCAGTTCGGGAAGCACATCGTTACTTCCCTGACGACGGCAAGGTTATTTTAACTGCCTTAGTCAGGGACGTGATGCCTGACCTGGAGGATTTTGACAAAACTGACTTCATCTTTACCCCCACAGTAGAGGTCCCGGCAGGTGTGAACCCCAAACAGTTCATCAAAGCTTTCACTGACGCGTCAGTATCGCTGCGACGGACTTGGGGCAACACTCTAGCCTCGACATCTCGAGGGAAGATGCGGTACGTTTGTTCCTTCGTCGCACATGTCCCGTCACCTACAAACAGGTGCACGAGGACTACGCGATTGAAAAGGTCAAGACACAGGCAGAGCTGACCCTGGTGAGCTGTGGACTCGCGATTCAGCGGGTCTACAACACACTAGGGAAAGCGAAGCAACTGACAAGCGCCTTTTACAATGATGCAGGGCACCGCCACGGTGAACGTGGCGGTCTGGACCCCAGGGGAGCCCCTGACCTACGCCCTACCCGCCCGCGTGATGTTTACTACCCTGGACGGTCTTCCCACCCCTTTAAGGAAGGGGAAGAATTTCCGTTTTGCTGCCTCCCCCTTGCCGAAGGGGGGAATTGGCCGCAGGGAATCCGCAGGAAGGGGAAAGGCAAAGGCAAAGGCAAGAAGGGCAAGGGGCAGAAGCAGAAGGCCCGAGTCACCTTCCACCCGGGTTCCAAACAGTTCTACGGGAACTGTTGGTCCTGCGGTGGAAGGCACCGCCAGGCAGACTGTACACATATGCAGCACCTGGCGGCACACTCCATGCGGCTTGACCCCGAGGCTCTGGCCGAAGGGGCCTTCACCGATGTTCTGGCAGCTCGCTACCAGGCAACTTACGAGCATTCGGAGGAGGCCTTTCAGGCAGTCTGTTGGGAGCACGGCACACCGGACATTTGTGACTCGTCGGAGTCGGTGTGCACGTACCCGGACGACGGCTCCCTGTCCTTTGCCGCCTATCTCACCCAGGGGGATGAGGCCTCTCATGCACCCGCTTGGGCACAGCAGGAGTGGACTGACTCTGAGTGGGATGCTTGGGAGCATGAATCCTACACTCAGGAACAACATGACGAGTGGGATCGACTCCAGCGGAAGGCTTCCGCAAAGTTCCAGGCCTTTTGCTATGCAGGGGAGGAGGCAGGCTACGATGAGCAAGATCTTCAGGAGCCGTACTCTTCCCTTTCACTAGGGAGAGTTCATTTTGGCAGCTTCGGGGTGGGTGGTGTCGATCGTGACACCACGCCAACCCCACCGGTCGATGCCCGCATGGACTCTACCACTGCCACTGAGACACCGCTTGATCTAAGTTCGTCGTTCTACCGTGCGGACCCGAGCATCACATGCTCATCACCGTGTGACCCACAGCCTGCGTCTACCCAGTCGCATCACGACGCAGGTGTGGTGTTAGACGGGACCGCTCAGACGTTGGATCCTGCCGCACCGTTCTTGGGTGACACACCGGGCGGTGCCGAGCATGGAGACACCTGTATGCACCCCGTGTCAGCGCTCTTCGCACACGAGACACCCTTGGAGCCTGGCTCCGGGTTGTTCGCTGACATGGTGTTGGCAGGTGATCTTCGGTTTCAATCAATGACCGAACAACATCTCAGTGAGACCCGGGAGGAAGGAGGGGCTTGGGGGCCGAGGTCTTGGAGCTCACAGCTGGAGTCTGTGGCTGGACCGGAGCCCGGCCCTTCCGTGGAGCTTCGGCGGTCCCTTTGCTGCACGCCTCCCGGCCTCACCGACAGGGAGCAGGACCACTGGGACAGGCTGTGGTGTGAGGATCACACCCAGCCCACCCAGTGGTACGACACCCTGCCGGCTTCGGCCGCAACGACTTCGAGGGCGAGCACCGCCTCCGGTAGTGCCCTTCCCTCCCAGCTCTGGCCCGTGCTCTGTCACCGCAGGAGCTGGACTATATGCCACGGCTATGGACCTCCCTGCCAGCGGACACGGGGTGTCTGCGGGGTCCGTAGTCGGGGCCTCGGACGAGCCCGACAGCCCTGAGCCCCGTGGCTCAGGGGGAGGACAGTACTATGACCCTCCACCACCCGTCACTGGACCTGCCCTGCGTAGGGGTGTAGGTAGGGGTGGTGTACCCTTCTACAGACATGCCCTCGTCTCCACACTTGTTGTCCTCGGCTTCCTGGATGGGCTGTGCCATGGCAGATGTGAGCTTGCTTCAGGGACAGGAGGATGCCTTGGACGGACTGAGACTGCTGTCACCTGGGGGCCCACGGGGAGGGGCCCAGGGGACGGGGACGGGGATACTGTATGATTGGGGCTCTGATGGTGGCACTTGGGCTGGTAACAATGGGTACAATGGTTCTTGTGATTGGGATTGGTCAGATTCTGGGGCTGGACACTCTTCCTCTGGACCTGGCACAGGAGACCCTCACAGTGACCACGGCCAGTTCACCAGCTCGGGTATGCCGCCCGATGCCGCTTCTCAAATACAGCTCTTCCGGGCAACTATGACAGCAGACAGTGAGGGCCGCCGCAGGCGGTCCCGACACCTCACGGCTCTAACCCTGGCAACCATTCTGGCTATTATCATTCAGTGTCTGTTTCTATTCTTCATGGACTTCCAGTCAATATCAGGCGACAGTACAGTGGACAGAGGTGTCGGTGGTGTTGGCTCAGTGGCTTGGCATCAGACTGGCAGTGTCCTCGAGACCACCTCACACGTGGCAAATCTCATGATCACCGTCGGTGGTGCCGTGGTGCACATGTCTTGGTGGCTCGGCTTCACTTGGACAGCACACGGCACACCACCGCCTGGGCTAGTGTTCGCCTGTAGTCCAGTTGTCTCGGCATATGCACTATCACGGGACGGTGACGGCATTGTAGTGGACTCTGGTGCCACTGGAAATATCACAGGCACCAGGTCCAGGATCTCGGCCTTGGATACCTCCTCCACTATTGGTTTCTCCACGGTGATGACAGGTCCTGTATCCCGAACTGACGGGACCTGCACACTACATCTGTACGGTCGTGAGGTACTATCAGGGGAGATAGATGAGTACTCTATTCCTGGCTGCCACTTCAAAGAAGGCGCCAGGACCCTTCTATCTACCCGGGTTATGCTCAGACACGGCTTCAGTTCTCCAGACTTCATCAGCATGACTTACACTCACTTGGACTCAGGCAGGACATACCGTATCACAGACAATCAGGTGGATTACCTCTGGGATGAGCCGCAGCACCCGCATACTCGCCACTTCGGCTCAGCAGCTGTCAGGACCCGCACAGGAGACTCATCAGACTGGCAGTGGAGTAATAGCGAGTATACTAACTGGGCTACTACTCACGGCTCTCCTACAGCTACAGCTAAACTTGGTACTCCGGCTTTTGATGTATCTATGTATGGTGACTCTCTGCCTGTTGGCGAGGGTAACAATCATCCAGCTCTTGAGCACTGGTCCATATCAGATGATTGTCACACCAAGCAGTGGACGGGTCAGTTCTTCTATGGTAACATTCCCTTCAGTATCAGTATGATTGACAGAATGTTGACTAAGGGCAACCATGACTTTCTCCTTGACCCGCATAACACCACCTACTTCTGGATTGTCCCGTATATGTCACAACACCAGATATGGCACAAGACATGTACTATGGAGGTACTGCACATCTATCCTAAAGGCAGTAAGAAGATATTCAGTTTCTCTCGGAAGCACACATATGCTTCCAGTCACCCACTGACACCGGCTGGCTCAGATGGCGGACCTGACAGAGTATTCATTGATGGCACTCCCTTTGAGATCTGTATCCTGTTCAGGAACAGAAACACACCTGTCGGGTCAGTCCCTTTGTGGAGTTCCATGCAGTCATGGGTCACGGCTCTACGGCCAGTCTGCTTAAGCTCTACGACCTACCTGGCATCCAGCTCGGTCGGCCTCTGCTGTCTCGAGGCGAGCTATAGCAGCTATGCCGACCTGCTCTCGGTTCTGTGCAGTATGCTGTACAAGTAAGCTGAAGCAGAAGCCCTGTGGACACCATGACCAGCTGAGATCAGTTGCCATACAGCCCGGCCAGAAGTGGGCTGCTGACATGACAGGACCTATTACACCAGTTGGCTACAACGGCCACCTGTACCGATGTCAGTTCATTGACTATGTCAGCAGATTCATATTTGTATATACCTTCGTACAGAAATCAGAATACTACACCTGTCCGGTTCATTTCTACGGCACCTTACATGCAATGGGATATGCACCACAGTCCATTACACTCCGTACAGACTGTGCTCCAGAGATGGGTGACCCTCAGTGTGCTGCTTTCTATCAGAAGCATCGTGTATTACACCAGAAATCATCACCTACAGTACATACAGACAATCCTCATGCAGAGAATGCCATTGGCAAGATATCCGACATGGCTAAGGCATTACTTCTGGCAACTGGCATGCCCGAGGACTACTGGCCTCTGGTTGCCACCCATGCTGGCTTCATATGGAACCTCTCTACTCACAAGAACATCTCTTCAACACCATTTCATCAGATCAGAGGCTACCACTATGGCTATGCAAAACTGAAGGCCTTCGGCCAAAACTGCTATGTCATTATGTCTCAGCAGCAGAGGAACTCCAGACAGCCTGGCATGTCTAGGAAGTCCCAGCGGGCGGCCTGGTCAGGCCGTCTTGTTAGTGTATCAGTCAGCTCTCTGGCATATAAGATCTTGGATACAGAGACAAATATGGTACACTATGTTGGCAAGCCTCACTGGATTCATAATCATCAGGACATGGGAGAGATATTGGGCTCCTTTCCGGACCCACATCAGGCAGAGCGGGAGTTTGATGCATCCTATGACAGACCGCAGCCGTTCAGTGACAGCTTTGACACAGCAGGCTCGAGGATTCATGGTATTGGTTCTTTCTTTGACGGAGAGGAGTCACACGCATGTGTTCAGCTTATTCAGACAGATGGCACAGTTACCTGGACTATGGCAGTCAGATATGTATCACAGACATCAGATGGTCAGCACTATCGGGACCTACGGCACTATCTGGACTGCTACAGAAAGCTGAATGGCATTAATGAACACTACCCTATCTGGACTATTGTGAAGGCTCGTCAGACAATCAGAGCACCTATCTACAGTGCACTTCTCATCTCCACCCACAGAGGCAACAGAAGGCCCTACGGTGTTATCCTGGAGCCCTGCCCCGACGAGCCGGCTGGCTGGCACATTGATCTACCGGCCAACCTGATTATCTTCCCATCCACTCATTCAGCAGCTTACCTGCCCTTCTCTGACACCCTCAGCAGTGACCTCAGAGCAGAATACATGTTTGGCAGTTTCAGCAGCATGCAGCAGTTTCTCTCTGATGCTCCTACCTCTACTATTACCCATATGCTTGAGGTCTCGTCACCAGAGATTAAGCTACCTCACGGTGTCAAACAGGCCCTATCCTCACCACAGTCTGAAGACTGGCTAAAAGCTATGGATCAGGAGGTTGGTGATATGGTTAATCAGGAGAAGCTCAAGCTGGGAACACCTCCGGCTAGTGCACAGTACCTTACTACACTATTTGTACTGTCTATGCCATTCAAACCTGACCCTACTGGCGCAGGCAAGCCCTATCAGATATTTAAAGCCCGTATGGCTGGTGACGGCAGCAGAACTACAGGCTACCTTCCGTGGGAGACCTCTTCAGCTACCCCAGAGATATCAGCTTTCAGACTGCTATTCATATTTGCAGCTCTATTACAGCTGGTGGTGTCACATCTTGATGTGTCTCAGGCCTTTATGCATGCTAAGCTTGAGTTCCCCGTGTGGATTCAGTTTCCCTCTGGCTATACTTTTAAGGGCTACAGCTATGCATTACTCTCATATGCGCTGTACGGCCTCAAGATTGCCGGTGCATCATGGCAGAGGATGGTTAAACAGTTTATGCTCAGTTTCAAATACACGGGACACTCATTCAGGCAGTCTACGCATGATGCCTGTATCTATTTCATCTACACGCCTACGGTTAAGGCTATGTGTGTGGTATATGTGGATGACTTTGGTATGGCCTGCTCCACGGCTCTTGAGAGGGCCTTCTGGACTGCTTTCAGAGCAACCTTTAAGGCCAAACCCTTGGGTCCTATATCCTCTATCCTTCAGATGACAGTACAGCATGATGACCAGGGGGTGTACCTCAATCAGTCTCGGCAAATTAAGGACCTTGCTGAGATTCAGTAGTTCAGCACCACGTATGACGTATGACAGTGACAGTGACAGTACAGTGACTTCCTACTGTACTCAGTAGTTCGACTTCGGTAGCTTAGACTGTGACACACGATATGATTGCCTAGTGACGGCCTCAGAGCTTAGATAGCTTGAGGGTCGTGTATTCATTTCTATCTTTTGATATACCCGATAGCCTCGCTCAAACCCTACGGCGTTCAGCGTTTTCACTGTGTCACTAGGACATTCTAGTAGGCTATAGGCCCACCACTTGCCTAAAGTGGTTTTGATTCAAAGCCACTAAATGGCTGGCTAAAGCTGTAGAGGGGCGAGCGTGGCTGAGTAGGTAGAATGTTGCGGGGTGCCGCGTTTTCGCGGCACAACTGACTGCGTGGATGGAGAGGTGAGCGCGACGAGTGGCGGAGGAGAGTACGGAGAAGATGGGTCAGAGAGCGTTGGGGCCCCCGATGGTATGCAGCATTGCGCAGAGTTTGGTACTGAGTGGTTCGCGACACGTTAAAAAGGCCATGACCTCGGGCATCGACAAGCGCGGAGACCTCGACCCTACTCTCCTACTTTCCGCCCACCCCCGCCGCTCCGCATTTTTCCTCACTGCTCTATGCGTCTTTACCCGTATCATTTTACCTTAATTTGCCACGCTTGCCGCTTGTTTGTGAACTTTCAGCGAATCTTGGAATCTTGCGGGCGACTTGGCCGTTTTTGAGCACTTATAACTTACGGACTGCTTGGGCTCAGACATTTTCCTTTGGAGGGTGTTTTTACTTCACCATTGACGGCCGTGTTACCGAGTTTCGTGGGCATCGGAGCAGATTTTGAATTTATCTTGGATTTGGCCCCTTCCTTGAGGGGGGCTCACCCTTATCGTTAGGGTTTCATCCCTTCGGTGCTTCGCTTTCGGTTGCCATGGCTGCCGTGGATCCTTCCGATGGATTCACCACTCCGGTCCCGGCTGGGATCGACACGCGGAGGGCGCTTCCCTTCAGCGACGGCCCTGAGGAGCCTGTGCCCCCTACACCTGTGAAGAATCGCCCACTTGCGGGTGATGAGACAGGCGGTGCTGTGATTGTCAGGGAGTTCCTTAAAGACTGCCAGACTATTCTCCGCGAGCCTGGTCACAGAGCCAGTATCATCCAGCAAGTTCGTGACCAGTGCCGGCCCACTCACATCAAAGCCTCGGAGTGGGTTTTCGACATCGACAAGATCAAAGGCCAAGTGCCTCGGGAAGTTGCATTGGACCGCTTCACTCAGGCGGTAAAAACCCGGCTAACTGACTTCAATCTACAGTTTGCCACGGTATTCCACCCGACAGACCTCACCACATCTGTTCCCCCTGAGGCCACTCGTATTCTCTACCGCATCCTGACGTCATTGGTGCGGGGATCATGCCTTCGGCTCGTTGAGGAGTCGGCTACGGTGTCTCCGGATGATGGACGCCGTGCATGGCTCGTCATCTGCCGGGCCGTTGCCAGGCGACGCAGGCCGTGGGTGTCCCATGGCTACCTGTTCGAGACAGCTCCGGCGATCGAGCTGCTGGAGGATGTTGACCCCGAGCCCTATATTAAGGGTTTCATGCAGCACCACACCGCTGTCCGGTCCGAGCTCAGACCTGGTGTAGAGCCTGACGATGTGTGGGGTGTGGGGTTCGCCTTGGACCTCCTCACCCTTCGCATGTGCCCTCTGTATTATAAGGATCTTCTGCAGGAGTGGAGTTCTAAGACGGCCGAGGGCAGGGAGAAGCGGGCTCTCGGAATTCAACAGTTCACGTTGGCTGTAAAGGCATTCCACCAGCAGAAAACAGAGGAAAAGAAGCTGCTTAAGGAGAAGAAGAAAAAGGATGGGGTCTCCGCGTTGGCGGCCTCACTTCTCTCTGGGGAGTCCCCTTCTGCCGCCCTTCTGGCCCGTGCGGGCATCCCGCAGACTCGCATTGTTGGTGGCCGCAGGCGTGACGAGCCCAGACACCCGCCACAGACTCGGGATGCTCAGCCGCAGGCATCCGGACAGGGTGCTCACCGGTCTGGGGGCGACAGGGGTACAGCTCCCCGCGCCAGACCGGCCCGCGGCGGGAAGAATCGGCAACAGAACATGAAGGGGCACAGGAAGGGCTCTCACCCTTCCCCTCATGCCCCTCCACCGCGGACTCAGGGGCAGCGGCAGCCTGCATCCGGTGGTTCACCGACTGCCTTGCGGGTGACCCGGGATGCACAGGGCCGCCACACGGTCCAGTGTTGGGACTGTGGCGGCCCTCACTTCCGCCGTGATTGCCCTGGAGGGGTGCAGAGTGCGCATGTGGCGGGGTTCCACCCCGAGGGCACGCCTATTGCAGACATCCTGTCAGAGCTGGATGCGGCTTTCCTCGATCCGGAGGAGGAGGTGTATGAGTCATGCTTGTACTCTTACTCATTGGAGCTCGGGGAGGCACCGCTTGACCTCCCCGCGGCCCAGGCGGCTGCCGTTGTGCCGCACTCTGCCGTTGACAGTGAGGAGCCGTGGACTGAGTCGGAGTGGGCTATCTAGGACTCATGTGGCCGCTCGGAGGAGCAGTACTACGACGCTGTCAACCGCTTCAACTCGTACCAGGACCCTGACGATGGGGACTGCCCCGACGGTGAGATGACACCTGCTCAGCTCCATGTTGCCGTGCACCAGCCTTCGGACCCTGCAGTGTCTCTGCAGCACTTCAGTGTTGAGCCACAGCAGCCAGCGGTGCCGGCAGCCGACGTGCAGATCACAACAACCAACACCGAATTCCCTGGAGCTGTGCGGCTGGTGAGCACGGCACCGCAGTCCCGGCCCAGGGGTCCGGGTGGCCCGGGCCGCAGGCCCTATGGGGCGGGTCACTTCATGTACATGAGTCTGCTGTGCATTATGGCGTTCTCTGGCACGGCAGATGCGGTGCAGTCTGGTGGTGCCTCCGGTGCTGTGCTGGAGGTGCACCCACGGGCTCTGGTGCTTTGGCATGCTATCACCTGGGGTCTGGCTATCTCGGCTTGTCTTCCTGCCGTTGGTGCCAGGACTCCCGTACGCACCCGGCGACGCCTTGTCAACCGGCAGTCACCAGCGGGCGGGCCCCAGTCCTCAACAACCCAGCCTCCGGCGGGTGAGCCCCGTACCTCTCGCCGCTCCTCACCAGTCTGGACTGCTGTTCTGGTCATCTGTAGCAGTGTCAACAACGGGTACGGGGCCAGACCGGGTTTCGGAGACGGGACGCGTTTTCCCCTGGGCTCCGTCTCCGGATGGAGCCCACCGACCTTAGGATCCGGCGGGGAACCGTCCCCGTCGGAGCTTGAGATCTCCTGGCTCCGGCTCCGATGCAGCCATAGGATCTCAGGATCCGATGGGGAACCGTCCCCATCGGAGCTTGAGAGCTCCTGGCTCCGGCTCCGATGGACCCATAAGATCTCAGGATCCGATGGGGAACCGTCCCCATCGGATCTTGTTATGTGTTGGATCCGTACTCGTCGGATCCTGGCATGAACTGGCCCGTCTCCGTGTTCCGACGATGAGTTCAAGCAGATGACTTTCTACATGGATCATGAAGCTCAAATTCCGGTTCATGCGGCAGTGTTTTTCGCCGATTGCGTCTCGAAGAAGGCCGCGTCCGCCAACGTGGAGCAAGTCTTCAGTGGCGCTGGTAGTTTGCTAGCAAACTTTCATGCCGGAAATTTGAGCCCCGAGTTATTGCAGGCCTACATGTTTATTCGTCACAATTGGCAATACATGTTCTTGCGCCCCACAACGGAGGAGATCATTGCTGCATACAATTTATCATTTGATCCAGAGCACAGTGATGATGAGAGCGGTGATGATAGTGACGAGGATGCTGCTCAACTAATGTAGTTACATGCGTTGTAGAATTGTATTAGCATCGTGTGATTGTGAACAATCAACTCTGCAATACGCAGCTAACAATGGCAACGTAATTATTTGTATTTGACCTTGAATCCCTTATGCCCGATGGATTGCAAAGTGCTAGGCTCCGTCTCCGTAGGGTCCAAATACTGTATGTATGTGTGAGACCCGTTGTGGACCGTATCCGCATGGTATGCGCATGCTTGGGCTCCGGCTCCGTAGGAGCCTTGAATAGTTAGGATCCGACCCTTACCCGAACCCGAGGGGTGCGAAACGTCCAAGGACCCGTATCCGATAGGGTCGAGAACTACGGAGAACCCGTTCGAAACCGTATCCGCACGAGTCTCAACCTGCTAGGATCCGGCTCCGGTGGGGCCTATACAAGTTAGGCTCCGATGGATACGGTTTGGACCCGTTGTTGACACTGATTTGTAGCCTGGCCCTGTGTACCTCGGCACTACTATTTGGGTACTCTCTGGGTCTGCGGCAGTCAGTCAGGCAGTCAGTCAGTCAGTCAGTCAGTCAGCTTACCCCGCCAGCAGGGGGGTCCGTCGGCCATTCTGCTGGTCAGCTTTTCTCGGCTGATGGACTGGCTACCGGTGATACCGGCTTATGTCTGGTCTCTGGTTATGCTGTGGGTACTTATGCTTCTGTGAAGCTTGGTATACTGTCTGGTCAGCTTGGGTCAGTTACAGTGGTCTACCCTCTGGTACCCGCTGGCTATACTGGTATTCTGGTTTATGGCAGTGCGGAGTCAGTTCCATTGTATGTGCCCGACGAGGAGTGGGCTGCTTCTGGATTCAGTTCTCTGGCCAGTGCTGTCCCTGCACCCGTCCGGGTTGACAGAGGCATCGTGTGTGACTCTGGAGCCACATGTGTCATGTGCGGGGACCTGTCGGCCTGCACCGACGTGGACTACACCCGTACGGTGGCCTTCACCATGGTCACGGCTGGGTCTCACAGGACGGATGCTACTGTGACATTCCATCTGTATGGGGTCTGTATCCAGGACGGAGCCATCGACCACTTCGTTCTCCCAAACTCGCACTATAAGGCCGGCTGCCGCACTCTCCTGTCTTCTCGGGTTATGCTTTCCCTCGGCTTCGGGTCCCCTGACCTTGTGTCCCTCACTTACACCCACCTGCCTACTGGCCGTGTCTATCGGATCATTGACTCTGGCACGGACTATATGTGGGCGGAGGTCCCTGAGGGGGCAGCCAGTGCACTCACCCAGACTGTCTCACGTGTCCGCACCGGTGAGATCTGTGACTGGATGTGGGCACGCTCAGAGTATGCCAAGTGGGCTTTCCTGAAGGGCTCGCCCGCTGCACTGGCCAAGACCGGGGAACACAACTTTGACATCTCCCTCTTCGGAGACGACCTCCCCCCCGGTGTGGGTAACAACCAGACCTGCCCAGTCAGGTATTCACTGTCTGATTCCTGCTGGGGTCACCTCTGGGCCGGTGCCTATATATACGGCAACCCGCCCTTTGACAGACTCACCTGTGAGCGGATGCTCAAGAAGGCCAACCGGGACTTTGCAACAGACCCCGAGCACACGGTATTCCTCTTCCTGATTCCCCAGTCACACCTCAGTACCTTCAGGCAGCACCTTATTCACTGGGAGGTGCTACATGTGTATCCGGCTGGCACAGAGGGCATATTCAGCTACCGTCGTGAGCACACCTATGCTGGACGGCCCCTTCAGTCGGCTGGCTCGGAGGGCGGGGGGGACCGTGTCTTCATTGCTGGTACCCCGTTCCCCGTGGCTATCATCTACCGTGATCAGTACACGTCCATGAGGTTCACCCCTGAGAGGTGGTGCCATTCCGCATATGCTCATGCTCATGGTCTCAGGCTGGCTCAGCTCATGGACCTTGGTGTTGACATCGCCCGACCTGGCACTACGGTTACCCGGGAGCAGCTGCTGTCTCACAGGACCTGTGCTGAGGCCTGTGCTGTGTGTGCCCGTATGCGGACAGTGCAGCCGAGTCCGAAGCACCCTCCGGCTGACAGATACAGGGCTCAGAAGCCTGGATCAGCTTTCAGACTGCTATTCATATTTGCAGCTCTATTACAGCTGGTGGTGTCACATCTTGATGTGTCTCAGGCCTTTATGCATGCTAAGCTTGAGTTCCCCGTGTGGATTCAGTTTCCCTCTGGCTATACTTTTAAGGGCTACAGCTATGCATTACTCTCATATGCGCTGCACGGCCTCAAGATTGCCGGTGCATCATGGCAGAGGATGGTTAAACAGTTTACTGTATGCTCAGTTTCAAATACACGGGACACTCATTCAGGCAGTCTACACATGATGCCCGTATCTATTTCATCTACACGCCTACGGTTAAGGCTATGTGTGTGGTATATGTGGATGACTTTGGTATGGCCTGCTCCACGGCTCTTGAGAGGGCCTTCTGGACTGCTTTCAGAGCAACCTTTAAGGCCAAACCCTTGGGTCCTATATCCTCTATCCTTCAGATGACAGTACAGCATGATGACCAGGGGGTGTACCTCAATCAGTCTCGGCAAATTAAGGACCTTTTGACAGCAAATAACATGCCCGAGAGACCCTTCCGCACACCTATGGACTCTAAACTTGTGATATCGAGACCAGCAGACCCTGACCTCACTCTGGTAAAGCCCTATCGGTCTATCCTTGGGTCTCTGCTCTGGCACAGCAAGACTTCACGGCCAGATATCTACTATGCAGTTATCTACCTATCACAGTTTGTGGCCTGTCCCTCAGAGGACTCAATGAAAGCTCTTATCAGAATTGCACAGTATCTGGACTGCACGGCACACTACAGGATGGCCTTCTATTACCTTGAGAGGCCAGCACGTGTGCTCACACTGTTTGTGTACTCCGATGCTGACCTGGCCAGAGACTTAGAAAACTCAGCTAGATCATACTCTGGCATGGTGATATTCTTCTGTGGCATGATTCTACAGTATGGTACAGTCCGACAGACTATCACAGAGACATCTTCTACGGGTTCAGAATATGTTGCAGCATCTACTGCAGCTCAGCGGGTAGTATCTCTCATGTTTATGCTGACAGAAATATTCGGCTATATCCAACACCCTATTCAAGGACAGCCACCCTCTACTACTGGACTTGATTCTGAGATCACTTGTTAGGGCTAGATAAAGAAGCCCTCAATATATCTTACAAAATACAATATGCGCTGTGCTGTGGAACGGCAAACACAAGCGTCAGATAATAGCGGGATGAGTTGCAGAACTTCTGTGAGAAGATACTGCTGAAGCCCAACGCTTCGCTCATCTATACCATACGTCTCCCATCGCATAGATGGTACCGCCATTGGGTTGTGAACCCGAGACGTTGGTTGAACGACCAGTACTGTGGTAACGAATAGTTCGTTCATACTGCGCATGCGTGTTCCGCACATGCTAAAAGCCAAGATGGTTCTTGTTTGTACTTCAAGATGTATCTTGCTTTGCCATCTTCGAGTTCGACGTACGAACTCTCGATGACAGGGTCATTCAAGTCTTTCCTTGAATAATGACAAATGATGTGACTTATCATCTGGCGACATGTACACTCATAGTCGACCGTACTGACGACTGTCATAATAATATATGCCACGACTCGACATGACACGACATGACATGACATGTCTGACAGGTATGACAGGTATGACACGTATGACGTGTATGACACATATGTCATCGGTCATGATCCTGTATGTTATGACATGTCTGACAGGTATGACACGTATGACATGTATGACACATATGTCATCGGTCATGACCCTGACAGATCTCCCCTCTTAAAAGAGTTGTGACCTCACAACGGGCATACCTTTGTATATGTCTATGATGTCTTTGTTGTTGTCGCTTCTTGCTGGTACCAGTCTTCTTACACCGATTTGAGGCGTCCCTCATGGTGTTTTTAGGTTATTGGGGGGAACTGAGTCCACTTTAGTCCCTCACCTTACAGTTCTTAGGATGTAGCCCCCTTTGAAGTTCGTATCGTATTTCAGAGTGACGTTTCAAGGTTCAATGAATTGCGTTTCGTGATACAGATTGACGTTGGATTACTGATTGATCCACACGTATCGTGCGTCAGAGTGACGATTCAAAGCATCCGAAGTGTACGTTACGGATTATTTGCGCTAGCCGTCGTCGCTTTGCGAACGATGATCCCACGATTTAACGATTTATAATCGAACGATTCTCGGCCTGATATAATGCACCCAACCCTTCCTCCCCTCCTTAAGCTACTTTGGAGGATCATAGGCGGCAACGGGGAGCCCGTGTTTGTTTCCGGAGTTATTTCACCGGGGGCTTGTTTTATTGCAAAGAGAGTGGCCCTGCTTAACGGGATTGGACTTATAATCCTTACCCGGTCTGCTCACTCTAATATGGTCCAGTACGCACGCTTTGACGAACATCTATCGCGATGAGTGAGAATGGATTCGCCACGTACTAATGTGAAATTTATTTAGTTATGTTTGTCAAGCACAACTTAGGATCACAACTCCGTCTACCTCAGTCGATATCTCCGGTAGCTTCGGATGACTGGCCAAGAATCCGATGACAAACCACGGCTTTGGCAAAGGTAGCATTTAGCAGTTTTTATTTATCCACAGATATGATATCTCGCATGTGCGTATCTGTGCAAGGGTATGATTTGTACAAGGCTCACTACACCTTTAGCAAGGAAGGATCAATTTCCTGCTTCTATGCAACATAATGATAAAACATTAAGAGCAAGGTATATAGATGATCGACATGTATTAGTATATATTACAAGAAGTAAGGGCGTGAGGCTTAATATAATGTTTAGCCTTCATAGGCAGCTATTATGTCTGCTGCATTGGTCAGCTCTGTGGCTTTGACCCAGGTGTCATGCTCAGGGCCGTAGCCTGCATATCGCACTAAATAGTATTTGACACCTCTAGTAAACTTATCCGAGAGTATATGTGATATCTCAAACAGTGGTTGCCCTTCTTCGGTGATCATCTGTGGCAGAGGCAAAGGTGCTTGGATCGAGTCATTGTACAGCTCTAATCTGGATACAGGCTGTACCGGATGAATACGGATATCGAGGTTTCCGAAATCTAACTCGTATGCACGCCCATGGCTAAGCACTTTGGAAATGGTGAACGGCCCAATATATGGCTGCTTAAAGTGTCTGCCTGCCTCTGTCAAACCAGTCCATTGAATAAACTCGGTCCGTAAAAGAACTTTCTGCCCAACTGCAAACTGCCGAGGCATGTGAGTCTTATTGAATCTGGCTTGGCTAATTTCTGCTGCTCGGAAAATGTTGTCTACCGCGTTGGCATGTACAGCCGAGTACTGGTCAAAATGATCTCGAATAGCTCTTTGTATTGGAACAGGAGCTTTTGGCGGAATAGTGATTACCAGGTCATGAGGCGAAAGTGGTTGCGCCATCGAGTCGAGATAAAATGGTGAATAACCAGTTGATGCAGAAACTGTGTTGTTAATTGCAAACTCCACCAGAGGCAACTTGTCCTCCCACGAATTGGCTGAAGTATCATTGCAACAACACCTGTGGATGAAAAAAATACCATCTAATCAGTTTATAAACCAGAGGATGGTGAAATCGAATCATGAATCAACAATTTGAAAAGTACCTGAGGATATCCTCGATGAAGGCATGGCTCCTTTCATTGGCAGCATTCGACTGTGGATGGTGTGAGGACGTCATAGACAATCTTGTACCAGTAGATTTCCACAGTGTCTGCCAGAATGTAGAGGTGAATCTGGGGTCTCGATCTGAGATGATGTTCCTCGGAAGACCATGGAGCTTGAAGATATGCTGCATATAGATAGAAGAAGCAGTATGCTGAGCTGTCCAGGTCATGCTGAAGGGAATGAGATGACATCGATGAGAAAATTGGCACATCACCACAAATATACTGTCGTGCCCATTAGTGGTGATAGGCAGGTCAGTGATCCAATCAAGAGATACATCTAGCCATTTTGTCTTAGGCACGGAATATCGTACATGTGCCTGACCATAAGGCTTGTGTCGCCTCGTTTTCTGGCGCTGACAAACGGGGCACTCCCGAATGTACTTGATGGCTGCCGTTGTCATTCCTGGCCAATAATACCGGCTACGCAGAAGATGAAGCATGCGATTTTTGCCTACATGACCAGAAATAGTGGCTGAGTGGCACTCATGAAGGAGAATGTGGCGAAGCTGTGTGATCTCACCGTCATCTGTGGGGACTTTAGCTGTTGGTGGAATGTACAGCTGTCTGCCATATATGGTCTTACGATAGATCAACCCCTGAATGAGCTCGAAGCTGTAGCTGCTGACTGACTGTGATGAAGTCGATGATGTCAGTTTAGCCAAAATAGTCTGTGCAAATGTATCACGATCATATTCGGATATAATGATGTCGTGTAGCTGATGAGCTGATGAAGAAGATATAAGAGCAATGAATGTAGGATCTGCAGATGGCATGACCTCGCTGATGTCCATGTGCTGAAGACAATCAGTGAGTTCAAAAAGTGCAGAGATACGAGTGAGTGCATCTGCGACCTTATTCTTATCGCCAGCAATATGCTCTATACGGAAGTTGTACTCGGAGAGCTCATCCAACCACCGTGCCTGTTTGGGGCTCAGTGTGGATTTGGACTGGAAATAAACCAGTGGCTGATGATCTGAGCGTACAATGGTCTCAGGAGCTCCCAACAAGATGTGGCGAAAGAATCGGAAGCCCTCCACAATGGCAAATAGCTCGATCTCAGGAATAGGCCAACGTCTCTGTGTATCGGATAGAGTGACGCTGTGATAGCCACATGGCTTCATACCTTTTCCTTGATCCTGGAGTATCACTTGACCAACGTGTGTGCCTGATCCATCGACCTCCATAATAGATGGCAGTTTCTGATCTGGAAGCTGTAGTACTGGAGCGTTACAGATGGCACTTTTGAGGTTATCAAATGCCTGCTGCTGCTCAGATTCCCAGACAAACTCTGCATTATCTTTAAGGAGACGATTGAGCGGCTCGGCAACTTTGGAGAACTTTGGTATGAATCTCCTGAATTGACCGACCATGCCCAAGAATGACCGAAGGGATGACTTGCCATCTTTAGCCATACGGCGTAGAGGCTGTTTTCCAACGGTAGGACCATAAGACACTGGAGGCTGAATTGCCATAACTGCTCGGATTCTGTCTTCGATGATGGACAAGCCTGCTTCAGAGATGTGATGTCCGATGAAGTCTATGGATCTGACGAACAACTCCACCTTGGAAGGCCTGATGAAGAACTGGTGTTCTCTGCAACGGTGGAGAAACTGTCGGACATGACTCACGTGGCTGTCAAAATCCGGACGGTATACGATGGTATCGTCCATGAAAATGACAAGGAACCGATCGATGAAGTCGAAGAATGCCCGATTTCCTACACGTAGAGCTGTTGCAGAAGCATTGGTCAATCCGAAAGGCATGACTGTCCACTCATAGGAACCGTATCTGGTGCGAATAGCTGTTTTGTGAATGTCATCTGGATGTATAGGGATCTGATGGAAAAACTGATTGAAGTCAAATCTGCTAAACCATCGTGCGCCTTTTAGTTGTTCAAGAAGGGTGTCGTGAGGTGGCAATGGATACGTGTCCTTTATTGTGATGTTATTAAGGGCTCGATAATCACAGCACATCCTCCACTTCCCACCTGGCTTAGGAGCGAAAATGATAGGACATCCATATGGAGATGATGACGGACGAAGGATACCCAAGTCGACATATTTGATGATCTGTCGTTTGACTTCTTCCATCATGGGTACTGGGATGGTACGTACTGGCTGCGATGGTGGTTTGTGCCCAGGTTCAATGTTGATTCGATGATAACCACCTTCAAACCGTTCTGGCCTATGACCAGCTGGAAGATCCTCCTGGAATATGTCTGAAAAGTCTTCTCTCATCTGATCACGTGCTGCTGTGACCTCGGGGTCTTCCATAGTGGTGTCTGTGTCTGATGCTGTAAAGACCAGTTCACCGTCGACCTCTGAGAGAAAGAAGAGATAAGCTACGGCTTCTTCAGCCGAACCACTGGATCGAATGCGACGAAGGTGCTTTCTCATGGTGGTGGCGCTGACCAATTCCATTTCAGGAAGGTCATCTGAGTCTGGAGTCTGCTCAACTCTGGACAATACTGTGCGAATACTGGAGCCTGATGAATGCTTCCTAGTGATCGTCAGATTTTTGGTCTGAAAGTCAATGTGGGGATTTCTCCTCTCCAACCAATCTTGACCCAGAATGACAGTGAATGGTTTCATGTCAATGATGTAGAAATCTTCTGTATCCTTATACTTGCCCAGCGTAAATGTAGCTTTGGGAAGATAGGATGTGCATGGTAGTTGGCTTCCTCCAGCCAATCCCACTGAAAACGATGAAGAGTTTGTGGGTACTATACCAAGCTGAGCAGCGAACTGTCTGTCAATGAAAGACGATGTGGCTCCTGGATCTACCAAAATGTGAGTACTCTGTCCATATACTTTCCCTTTGTATAACAACAGCTTCTTCTGTGATTTCAGCTGTGCTGTTTGAGACTGCATCTGTGCGATGTGCTCTGAGGGAGTGTCCATCTGCTGAAACTGCAATGTCAGACTGGAAAGGACTTCTTCTGAGATACTCTCAACCCGGCCACTTGCTTCAGTGGCATCTTCAGGCTGATCTACCCTCGGGGTGCTCTCAACACCGGTACCTGTGCAGTACCCTGAGAGTTTCCCTGAGGAGCTGGAGCTGAAGCTGGAACTGGAGCTGGAGTTGCAACTGCTGCATTGATGCTGTGCTGACTCTTCAGTTCCTTAACCAAGGTGTTGATCGTATTGATGAGTTTGCCGGACCCATCCTTAGCACCCTGATTCTGCTGCTGCTGTCTCCGATTCTGGAAAGGACTCTGAGCTGGTGGCTTACCCTTGATCTCCTTTCCATCTGGGGTCTTGGTGGAATAACAATCCTTTTCGATGTGACCTACACGACCACAACGATTGCAAGTCTGAGGATTCTGTGATTTTCCTTTTCCTTTGCCCTTGCCTTTTCCACCTTTTCCCTTGTTCCGATTCTGATTGGAGTTCTGGCTGCCACTCTGATTCTGATTCCGATTTCTGTTGGATCTGTCATATGGCTTCTGGCCACGTCCTTTGTCCTTATCCTTCTTGGCTGGACCTCCGGATGACTGCTCCTTCTGACCCCGATAGTGAAGGGTTTCTGATTGCTTTGAGTGAATGACATAATTCAAATCAAGCAATATCTGTGTGGTTTCTTGCCACGACAGATTGTTCCTTTGCTCTTCTGTCAGGAATCTGAGTTGGAACTGTCTGCGGAGATCTGGATCCATACTGGTGACGAATCTATCCTTTATTAGCACATCATTCAAATCAACTGCTGCTAGAGAAGCCAGTGATGTAAATGTGCGCAAATAATCTGCAAAGGTTTGGGTTCCTTGAGTCAGTGCCATAAGGTGTTTCTTGGCTACTGATCTCTTGTGAGGATTACCAAATTGTCTGAGGAATGTCTGTCTGACCATCTCATAGGTGGCATGTGGCTGTTGTGCCAAGACCTGAAAATAGTGTCTGTCGTTATTCTGAATAAGAGTCAGAAACACTGTAATCAAATCCTTGTCCTTGACTCCAGGATAGGTGAACTGGAAATATCTGTCCACCGTGTCCAACCAGACTTCTGCGTCCTGTCCTGATTTGAATTCCCTAGGTGGTGTCATTTTCACCTTTGGGACCAAACTAGGTGGAGCTGGTGCTGGGACTGAATCTGAATCTGGATCTGTAAAAACCATCGGAGGATTATCTTCTGTGTACTCGTTTTCTGGTTCCTTAGGCTCATTGGCAGGATCCCTAAATCGGCTCATATCTGGCTTCATACGACTGATGTTGTCATAGTAGCCTATCTGGTCATATCTGGTTTGTGTGTCGGCATAACCAGCGATCCATTTCGGGACTTTAAACCGGCTGTATGCATCATATGAACCAAGAATGTCGAAAAACCATGTCGATGGATCTGGGTCGATATCAGGAATCTCTGGCTCTTCCTCTTCGATTGTAACCATCTAAAAACAAAACACAGCACAAAAATACCTTCAGCTAATCGACTAACTGAGTGTGTGTGATTTATATGTTATATATGGTATATCTGTATGTTTACATACATGTAGTACATTCGTACATAATAATGAGGTAGGTATATATATATATATCCACCTTCTTCCCCCCTCAAGGAAGTGTGTGATATAAGGCAGTTGTCAATTGCCTGTACCTCATAAATAGCATGCATTCCATATAGGAAGCATCTGTTACAGTTTTAGGGTTGTTGCCCGATATATAATCATGTCTGTGTCGAATACAGCATGATATGTTAATGCCAAACACGAAGTTTTTCGAATATATAGTGGCATTTTAGGGCATGTTAGGTTACAGTGGCCCATATACCCAATAATGTGATTAGGGTGTTACATGGTATCAGTAACCCTAAAATAGGTAAAAATAAAGCAGTATAAATATTTTGCAACGATTTTTTAGCAAAACTGCATTTGATACCATACTGAATGTCAAGTGGTTTTCAGGAGGTATGTTACACCCCTGACACACACATTCAATTTTTAGGGTGTTACAGGGTGTTACACATGCTGCATAAATCAGGGATTGTTATTTGATAGCTAAATATTCATTTTAGCAAAAAAAATCAATCCGAAATTTTCAAAATGTATTTCACGTACAGCATTTTGACCGATTTAGTGTTACAGCCAATATGTAACCCCCACATATTCCACACCTATTATCTAGGGTGTTACACGAGATATGACATGTGTCATTATGATTTTCTCATACCTCAATAGGTATAAAATCATATTATCAAAGAAAATAGGGTCCGATTTTCCATTTTCAAATCTATCGCAAACGGATTTCACCCATTTTGGCCGTTTTTGGCTACATATATATATACATATATGTACATATCTCTGTGTGTGTGTGTGGAATGTAAAGTACAGAAGCACTGCAAATCACTTTATCTTCGCACATGACAAATTTCATGGCATAAAAGTGAATTATGCTGTATATCAACATCTGAGGTTGATCACATTTCTGGGTTTTACTGATTTAAACCCATGGCAGTAAATGTACTTTCTGATGATATATATAGAGTCATCAACTTAAGCGGAATATCCACTTTAGTGATATTTATCAATCTATGATATGTTTTGAGCATAGGTCTGTGCTCTAAGATTTATCAAAATGATATATCTTATTTTAAACATATCAGGACATTGCTTGATATAATCAAAGCAGTTTGACACAACACATTTGTATGTGTGTGCTTGTCCTCAACAACTTCTATCAGATGTCAATATAGTTACTGCTCTGAAAGAGTTACATGCATTTTGAACTGATCAAATCTGTATCAATTGTCATTATGCAATGTACTTGTTGTTGTTGCTCCAGCGATGATATGTGGAATGACGAATGGACTGCGCCCAACAGTTACCAGCTCTTGCATGGGCGCAGTATACTGCTTTCGGGTCTGGAGATAACTCCATCCAGCCCTTCAGCATGTTGTATTATCTGTTCCCATATCTATCGCCATCACTTGACACTTCACACGCACATGTGTTTGTGAAGTGTTATCTACATTATCATATACATGATAGATATATAAGTTGGTCAATTCACTATGAATCAGTGAATATCAATACATACAGTAATGCAGTGTGTGTATGTATATAGTACTTATTGATTAGTTCTTTTTTGCCAGTGTGTGTGTGTGTTCATTTTTACACACTTTACAGGAAGATAAATTCTGGACATTACAAATTTTCCAGAAAGCCTATCATGCAGGATAATCAGTATACCATGCACTGAGTGAATCTAGCATGATGTATTAGGTTAAAGGTTATTGTAATTCCAAGATAATCTCATTTACAAAATGAGTTGCTGGTATATTTCACATACAGTTCCGGTGAGCTATCCTTTCAGTAATCCACAGTAGAACAATATGTGGTCCGAGGAGTATCTCGACTCCACCGGGTCATATCGAGCTAATTACTGTGTTAAGATTACTGAACAGGCACCTTATACTGTATGGGTTCTAATATAGTTAGCATGCACTGCAAATATGCTTTTGTGCACGTCTAATGTATTGTGATTTGATGCCATCTATTCCAACTGTTACCGTGATCAAGCTGGATAATATATAACATCTGTTATGATGATGCATGCACAACTTACAGTGTGGCAGTCATTCAGTATAGAATGTGTATATACTTAGATGCTGCATGTAATGTGCGCTGCAAGTTAGTGTGTGTTCAATTAAACATCTTGCACACTATATTGAGATAAGCATGAAATGCTGACAACTTGTATATTTGTGCAGTCATCAATATGTGGTGTGTGCTGCAGTATAATGTCAGATGTCAATCATGCATGCGTCCAAAATATGCCTGCGAGTATTAGTTGTTGTGCAGAGTATTTTGATGTAAGTATGTATTGTACAGTTGATATTAACAACATCTCGACATCATCATCATCGCAAATTGAAATCTTTCATAGCACGCTGCAAATAACTTATGCAAAAGGGCGCGCTGCTGATGAAAAGCATGTATCGTCGTCGCCATTTATCAGCGCATTATACGAGCGCTGACATGTATACGGATCAAAATTCCGTCGATGACTACTATGCCATATATCATTCTGAACAATTTTCGAGCGTGATTCATACAAGCGCGCGCATGTAATTGACATGCATGCTGTAAGCTGCGATCCACTTCTGCGAAAACTTGCGACCATCGCGCATGCTGCCAACTGCAAATTAGTATATCGCGCATCAACATGTATGAAGCCGTACAAAAAGCAATTTGGTGCAATCACGAAAATTGTAATGCTGCGCTGATGAATTTCCGCGCGGAAACGATTCCGCTGATGATTATGCTTCCGCGTCGCATCTGCGAACATATGTACATCTGCGAACCATTCATGCGAGTACATCTCATTGCTACGCGGATGTATGCCATATGCACACCTTATCGTGTAGTATATGCGATCAGCTGTTTCTGCGAGTGCGCTTCTGTGAACGCGACAATTTTCTCGCACGCTATCTTCGCTATTGCAGCGGATATATCACATATTCGATTTATGCGAGTGCGTCGCCTTATATGCTCCGCAACCTGTCAACACAAATTAATGATATCTATGCGCTGCACACAATTGAGTTCTCGTTCGTGCCTTGACGAGCTAAATTAGAATACCATTCTGTTAGGGCTAGATAAAGAAGCCCTCAATATATCTTACAAAATACAATATGCGTTGTGCTGTGGAACGGCAAACACAAGCGTCAGATAATAGCGGGATGAGTTGCAGAACTTCTGTGAGAAGATACTGCTGAAGCCCAACGCTTCGCTCATCTATACCATACGTCTCCCATCGCATAGATGGTACCGCCATTGGGTTGTGAACCCGAGACGTTGGTTGAACGACCCGTATTGTGGTAACGAATAGTTCGTTCATACTGCGCATGCGTGTTCCGCACATGCTAAAAGCCAAGATGGTTCTTGTTTGTACTTCAAGATGTATCTTGCTTTGCCATCTTCGAGTTCGACGTACGAACTCTCGATGACAGGGTCATTCAAGTCTTTCCTTGAATAATGACAAATGATGTGACTTATCATCTGGCGACATGTACAGTCATAGTCGACCGTACTGACAACTGTCATAACAATATATGACACGACTCGACATGACATGACATGACATGGTATGACATGCCTGACAGGTATGACACGTATGTCATCGGTCATGATCTTGTATGGTATGACATGTCTGACAGGCATGACACGTATGACATGTATGACACATATATCATCGGTCATGACCCTGACATCACTGAAGCAGAGAGGGTCGCCACTGACATTGCATTCAGTTACCCTGGGTTACAGCCGGGCACTCTCCTGACTAAACTCCTGGACTACACTACACCTACGGGTACAGGAGTCGGTGGTGTCAGGCCTGATGGCAAGTCAGTGACAAATGAGCTCGAGATTTATTCAGAATCAGACCGCAGGCCAGTGGACTATCAGAATATGAGAAGCACAGAATACCTACCAGCCTCAGCAACCTGCCCCAGATTGGAGCTTCCAGTTCCTCTTCTCCTGGATAATGATGCATGCAGATCTATTGCTGAGAATATCCCGCTATCCCAGAAGATCAAGCATGTTCTGGTCAGATTCCATATGCTCAGAGACTTTGTCAGACTGGGCTGGATCATATGCTGGAGGGTACCTTCGGAGAAGAACCTGGCTGACCCCTACACCAAGCCGGTTCCTCCCACCAAGAACACCGTGCCCTACTTCAACATGCTCTTTGACAGCTACATGGATATGCAAAAGGCAATGATTCAGGCTGCCAAATCTTTTGGATTTTCGACATGGCGGCCTACTCAGAAAGCAGCAGCATGATCTGACTGTGAGTACCCTCTGTTTTGTCCTGTTTTGGGTTTCGTGTATCCGACTGTGCTTTGCAGGTACTTTGTTGCAGGTACTTTATGATTTGGTTTTGAAAATATATGCAGAATACAACCAACCGATAGAATGACAGTTAGCCTAGTAGAGGTTTAGCAAGCATGCACAAGACCTGTTATGTGAATGTTGCATGCCGTACCTTGACTCCTACGACCTTATGTACCCTTCGGGGACCCGTGACCGGCACCTATCTCGTACGTGAGAGCCTCTGCCTCCACCCGCTATGACCCTCCCTACATCTTCCTTTGTCTGTAAGTCTGACGGTGACGGGGTGACTTGGACCTGCCTTCGGGTACTCCTTGTCATATCCCTGACGAAGCATCCGGCTGCATGGCACCGCGGTGTGCGGACCCTCAGGGCACAACAGCATACTATTCCCCCGGTGGAGGAGTGGCACTAGAGACAGGGAGCTGATAGGCCTGCCAGGACCGTGTGGACTTTGTCCAGCTTTTGGGGGTTTTCAGCCCTGGCAGGCATGATTGTGGTTCTTTCTGGTCTGGACTGGAGATTGGTATGAGTGTATTCATTTTGGTCTGCCCACCTCACTCGAGGTGGTGTGCTGGATTTGGCATGCCGACAGTGTCATCGTCATCTGTGTCATCACCGATATGGCTCGACTACTATGACTTCTTCATTGTCATCAGCGCCATCTCCGATATCGACTTCGGTAGTCAGACAGTTCATAGCATCTGTCATTTCCACACCTGACACCTTAGGGGTTGTCATCACATTCTTTCGGCGGAAGCTATAACACATCGTATTATCTTGTGTATAGCTTCACAGTTTCACGGTTGACATATGCGAGCGTAGCACCCGACTTGTAGTGCTTCACTGTGTGTTTGTTTTCACACGTTGCGTCTACGCGTGGAAACACGTTGATGTATGAGATGACGTTACAGTGAGGCTCGTGGCGAGGAAATTGTTTTGAGATTTGATTTCACCTTGGGTTAACACCGAACTTCGCGCGTTACGGTGCCTCGTGCTGGACGACGACGCGGGCGAGTCGCATCTCGACATCATTTTCCTCTACACCGTCGCCAAAATGAGTTTCCTGCTTCTGTGACATTCGTTTTCCCGAACCGCTAGTGACGCGCGTCCACCACCTGCACCACCGACCTCCTATTGGCTTTTGAGAATTATGAGTGCCCCAAATACTAGAGCTAGACGACGTCTGTTGCTGGACAACGACATCGACGCGTCCATCAGACTGCTTCCGGCAGTCCGTGATTCGCCGACGCCTTCGACTCCGCCTGAACCGGTTCCTGCACCGGCTCAGGCGAACGATTCCGCTGGCATCATTCAAGCGCGACAACTCTTTGAGGAGAACAACTCGAAGGTCGCCGCCATCTACGCCAAAGGTCGAGGACATCGACAATGGGCTAAGGCAGTACGCGAGCTCTCGGGCGGCAAGGCTCGAGGCCGCCATCAAATTTCAAAAGACCGGCGGTGCGTCTGCTTCCCTCTCGAGGAACAGGCGCGGTAAGGGCCTTGATGGTGTTCGGGCCGGTGCCGGCCTCACTCCTCCTGTCGGCTTCGACAATCGGGAGAAGAAAGCCCTGCCCCTCCGTCACTGCTGCGACAAAGAGGGGCAAGGCAAAAAGTACCATGGGTGGCGTGAATGCCCCTATACGGCGGGCAAGGTGCGACTGGTGGCACTGCTGCGTTTTGCATGCCGGCGGATGGCGAGGGTGCTGCGGAGGCCATGCACACCCTCGCCCTCTGTTAAATTTTCCAGGTGGCAGCCGACGATGAGGCAGAGGCCTTCGCCGCTGCGGTGGCGGAGTACGGCGCGCCGGCGGTGCTTGCAGGCGACGAATCCGACGGCATTGACGTGTGTGCCTACGGCTTCTCCGTGGCCGCCCCTGACACTGGTGTGATGGCCGAGCTGGAGGTGAGAGCCATGGAGGACAAGGTGGGGCTCCATCTTGGTCACGTCTCTGTTTCAAGTGGGCGTGCATGGTTCATGACGGTGGATTTGTCATGGAGATGGTGCTGGCGCTGGCGCTCCCGTGACCCGTCGTCGCAGCCCAGACACGAGACAGACCTCAGATCGAGATACCCACATCGCAATCGAATGGTAAAGCGAGCGCGAGCGGAGCGCCGGGGGCGGAGCCCCCGCGACGCGCGACGCGGCCGCGACGAGTCGGCTTCGCTGTAAAAAAATGTTTTACACCTTCGGTGCGTCGGCTGGGAGCGCATGCATGCGAGCAGCGTCCATGATACTTAGGGTTTGTAACGCAGATTGAGCTGATGGGCGTCCGGAGAGACGAGCCTACATCGACACTCGACCTACACTCGACCTACACTCGACATCATCCTACACTCAACTGGACTGATCAGAAAACCATCAGTTTTCTGATACACATACAGATAAACATTCACGATTCAGTGTCACATCAGGCCGAAATATTATTGCGAAGTTCATAGTTGTTCGATCTCGAGTTTACCGGACAGACACACCATAACGATATTCAAATAACTATGGAAAGTCCTTTGGTAACACGCCGAGTTGGTCAAATCGCTCGGCACTTCACCTCCTCTCCCGTTCGTGGCGACTGGCAGGTTGAGTTCTATTACGACATCAGTTCCTTCAACGCATATCGTGCGTCAAAAAAGATTGAGGGTTTAGCTGAGCGAAATGGGGTTAAGATCATCTACACTCCCTTTCTTCTGGGAGGCTTGTTCAAGGTATATGCTCGTTTGCACGTTCTTAACAGCCAGCTTTATCGAGGTTACAAAGAGTGTGTGCCTTCACCTATACATGCAGGCCATGGTGCCGGATGTCAACTACACTGTGGAAACTCCGAAAGGTTTGAAAATCTATCTTTCAATCTAATGCTTGTTTATCTGCGTAATACAGAACGCGTGACCGTCTTTTCAGTGTTGAATTCGAGACATCCGTTAAGTTGAGGCCCTTCCCGTACGAGTTGCTATCCCACGAGATGATTTCCTATGGCTGATATTCTCGTGAGATATTCTGGAACATTATTTGCATGGCGAACACGTTTGTCTCCAAACTCCTCCTTAGGGACCAACCTGCCCCAACCGCTCTCTCTTTAGGCACTTCGTATTTCCACTCTCACCCTCTTCCTTCCCCTGCCCCTTGGGGATCCTTGAGTATTGCAGGTAGCTTTACGCAATACGGCCCCGTTCCCTGGTACCGCGCACTTCAGTGTGATAGAAAGACAAAGGCATGGCAGTTTTCTGGTCGATTCGTAATTGCTAACATCAAGTGCGTCCCTTTCTACTTTCTCTGCATTACACTTACGCTCGCCCGCGCACGCACCACTATCCGTAAAGGTTTATGGGGATTCGGGGCCCCTTTAGTACGAGATTTCGTTTCACCTAGCCTCACATTGGATATGCCGTTGGGTTGTGCGGCGCCGCTATCCTTGCTGAGCACACGGCGCTGCGAATATCCATAAAGCACCGTTCTTCCACAAGGAATGAAGTTGCATATGTCGTATCTGTCACGTATGAAACCTTTCTGAGCTATTTTGCCGGGATATTCTGGTTTTCCTCTCCTGACCAGATTTCGTTTTATTACCCTTGAAATGCCTGGGACAGTGAGTTGTTAGGCACTGCAGGATTCACCTTGAACTGTTGGCAGAAATGTTTCGAGCTTGCAATTGCATTCCTCGTGCATATTCCTTCACATTTCTGCGATGTAAGCTGCCTCTCTGACGCTCACCAACACGCTAAGCTCGCTGGCAGAGGCCGCGAAGGCATCCCGATCGAACGGCCCCTCGCTGCTGGGGCACCAGCTGTGAGCGGCATGCGCCTGTGCCTAGCTGTAGCTGAGCAACACAAGGCAAGCCGCCATTCTCCTCGCGCCTCCACTTGTCTTTTAACGGGAATTTTAAAATACTTCTGAAGAGCTCCGTTGCTTGTGCCTTCCGATAAGTGTTATCCCAAAGGATAAACGCCTTCTCAGTGATGGGAACACGCGTGCTATGACGTGTGTATGACGAAGCAGTATTAAACAGCGCGCCTGCTGTTCTTGCCGCAGCGTGAACAGGAACGCGTTGGTTAACACAAGATTGCTGTGAAGGTATCGCCGTGGGTTGCAAGTTTCTTTGGCGGAGCCCGCTGACCTGGAACTGGTGCAGGCTGCGATCTGCCGCGACATCCACACAGCATACCATGTTGAGTGTCTCGACATGACCAAGGAGAACCTCGCTCCTTTGGCAAAGAAGTTTGGGCTGGAGGTGGAAGCCGTTAACGATCCTCAGGTCCGCCACGGTGCTAGGGGACACGAGCGCCGGTCGTTCCTTGACCTTCACACCTTCCCTTGCTTTCATTTTGGAACAAAGTCGCTGCAAACCGCGACGTTATGGTCACATGAGCGCACTCACAATCGTATGGCCGCAGTTACACCTCATCAGGTCATTTTCGGATGAATAGGAACGTCCTTATGCCCCGGGATGTGCGCAGATTTCAAGCCTTTCCAAACCCTAGGCATGCCGCAGGTGGCGCCTCAATAGTCAAGCGTGTGGAGGCTCACCGGTGCGAGTGATCGTTTTCCTTCCGCATGGGACCTCAGGTGAAGAAAGCTCTTGTTGACACCACGAAGCGGGCCATTCAAATGGGCGCCCCCGGCACGCCCACTTTCATCGTGCAGCGCGGCGATCAAGCCAAGGTGGCAATACTCAAGCATTCCCTCTCACGAGGCGTTCCCTCACGCTTCGAAGCTTGCCTGCAGCATATGACTTGTCACCACTCCATCTGGTGACACTGCGCCATCTTGTCAAACAGTTACCCATATGCGGAGACCACTGCAGGCGACAGGGGTAGCCCACCGCACCGCCCTGGATCACTGCATTAGGAACTATCCTGTCAGTTTTGAGTCACCTTGGAACATCGTATTCGGATTTTTGCTGTCGCTTTCCACGTCGCCCTGGAGCACCACAGTCGGTTTGGTGCGCCGTGATCTGTCAAAGTGAAGCTCAGCTTCAAAGTCAGAGCAAAGTCCGCCCTCTTTGGGCTCAGGACCGCCAGCTGGGTGCCTGACATCCGACTTGGCAGCCATGAAGCTCGAATGAAAACCCTAACAAAATATGGTTTGGGCTCACGACGGCTTGCCAGCAGCCTGGCGTCCAGTCCTGCTGATACGGCTCACGGCTGAGACACCACGGGGCGAGGGGTGCAGGAGCGAGTGATGTTTTTCGGTGTTGACAGGTAAGGCACCTTCGAGGATCTCCAAGGCTTTCCCGAAGGCTCCCGGGCAGGAAAGCCTCCTGGCGGCTAGGAAGCCTCCAAATGATCCGGCGGCTAGGAAGCCTCCAAATGATTGTGATGCACGCGCAAGAACCGCTGGCAAACGGCCATGCTATTTTGCCCTCAGGCCAGCTGCCGATATCCGCGCAGCTTCAGCTGCGGGGGATGCTTGGTGGCCTCGACTTCTTCCCTCAAGCCTGCCCTTCTCCCTCAGGCGTTGGTGTGCATGTGAGTGCTCAGTCAGGCATTTGTGCGCATATGGTTCTCCACGCCTGACGGGATGGGCTATTGTCCTGCAGGATGCCTCTGATGGAGATGTATATCAGCGGTGCCTCAAGGTCGGTACTTGCCCTGGTTGCCATACACGCAGGGGCTACATTAAGGGCCGCGGCGCACAGAACGCTCGCCTGTTGCGATATGCCCCTGGAGGCTGACGTGGCGGGATGCTTCGACTGCAGGGCCCAGCTGGAGGAGTTGTATAACCTTCGTGTGCAGAAGTCGTCTTTGAGCTCCACGCCAAAGTGCGAGGTACGTGATGGCTCGGCCTGGGCATGACAACACTGCGTAGGTGACATACCGTCTGGCCTGACCCTTGAAGGCGGTGAAGGTGGATGCGCTGGGCTCGAGCAAAGGCCGAGACGTGGATGCACTGGGCTCGAGCAAAGGCCGAGACCTGGATGCACTGGGCTCGAGCAAAGGCCGAGACCTGGATGCACTGGGCTCGAGCAAAGGCCGAGACCTGGATGCACTGGGCTCGAGCAAAGGCCGAGACCTGGATGCACTGGGCTCGAGCAAAGGCCGAGACCTGGATGCACTGGGCTCGAGCAAAGGCCGAGACCTGGATGCGCTGGGCTCGAGCAAAGGCCGAGACCTGGAT
>LGRX02010078.1:0-28786 GCA_001247695.2 Cymbomonas tetramitiformis | reverse complement strand
TTCTAGATACTTCTCACAACTTCTAATAACTTCACCGTATCATTTGCATATCTCACGCGTCCACGAGATATGCATTTTCTGTTTTGCAGTCAGTTTACAGACGAAATTAGCTCCCCAACGCCCCGCGAATGTGACCCGATGTGAAATATCACTTCTCGATGCCTAGTAATAACTTCTAGATACTTCTCACAACTTCTAATAACTTCATTGTATCATTTGCATATCTCACGCGCCCACGAGACATGCATTTTCTGTTTTGCAGTCTGTTTACAGACGAAATTAGCTCCCCAGCACCCCGTGAATATGTCCCGATGTGAAATATCACTGCTCGATGCCTAGTAATAACTTCTAGATACTTCTCACAACTTCTAATAACTTCACCGTATCATTTGCATATCTCACGCGCCCACGAGACAAGCATATCCTGCTCCGCGGCCCATCTGCGACTTGTATAGCAGCCCTGTGGCCACAATAATTATCGAAAATGCAAAATATTGCATTCGGGTGATTTCTTATAACTTCTAACATGTTCTTGAAACTTCTTGCGACTTCTTAATGCCATTTTCATTGATTATGCAATTTATAGTGCAAGCCCGTCCACCTAGCCGTGCTACATGCCGCATCGGGGGCTTTGCCCGGTTGGGGAGGTGCCTGGTGGGGGTCGCGGCCTGCGTACCGCGGCCACGATGTCCGCAATTCTCTACGGCGCCATCAGCACGGAGGCTGGAGTCCCCGCCACGCACGACGAAATCCGCGCCGAGCCGCTGGGAACGTTGTCCCAGTATGGGATGCCATGGCACATGCAATGCCTTGCTTGCGGCGACGCAATACGGTTTGGAGGGAGCTACGGGAGCCTGCCTGAAGTATGGAGCTGCGATCTGTGCATGCAGGCGGATGAAGAGTGTGACCCGTTGCAGGGAACTAGCCTCCAGCAACCCGGTCTGGTGATGTGTGGCCCATGCTACGACTGGCGCAACCGGCATGCGGTTGGGGCGCCCCGAGTGGTGCACCCTTTGCACCTCTCCAGCACATGTCCCAACTTCGAAAACATGGAAGGCTGGTCAAAGCTGCCACCCCCGGAGGCGCGGCTGCACGCCACTCTCAAGATGTCCGACCTCGTCCTAGCCTGGGAAGTGCTGGAAGCCTTCGTTGGGGAGGAAGCGTGGGATGCGAGGCCGGAGGCAGAGAAGGAAGAGCTTGCCCGCATCACGTGGAGAGATGGTCAGAGAGTAGATCCTCCGCGTGTCCCTGCACGCGTGGGACCGCTGACATTCGATGGGTCCGCAGACACACAGCGGACGGACACCTGTCTTCTCTACCAGCGGATGGGTGTGCATTGCCCCGGACTGCGCAGTCTGGTCTTTGGAATCCTGAAGGCGGGCAGGGCCTCAAACCTAGCAACGGTTATGGATCGTGCGATCCCCACCAGGAACGTGGGGCACTTATTCCATTCATCTGGTGGTGCGGTGAAGGTGAATGACCAGCTGGCAGCCGTACTTGCCGACCGAGGCAGGTTGACCATGAAGTTCGCGCTGGGCGTGGCTGTGAAGCTCACGCACAACTTCAACGGCGAGTTCCCGAACTTCAGTGGGCGGGAAGATGCAAAAAAGGGGGGTCCCCAACGCAGTTTGCTGGTCCGCTGTGACTGCTCACAGCAGGAGGGGGGTGACGAACCATCTCCCGCGATGTGGGGTGGACGCTGGGAAGCGCGACCGACGGCCGCGTGCTGAAATGCTGAGGGGTCGCGATTGGCGCAGCCCGTGTGTACTCCCTGCATGGATCCCGATCGCACTGGCGCAGATGACGCAGCGACAGCTACCAGCCCCACTGGTACCGCAGAGGCGCAGCCGCAGGTGGGGCCCTCTCCCCAGACGCCAACGGCTACTGCGGACTCGGCCGCTGCGGAACCCATGGACACCCAGGCCGACCCCAACGCAGCGACACCTGCCAGCCCAGGTGTGTGCACCCTCGCTCAGTCTGCTGACGCTGTGCAGTTCAGACACCCTAGGTGTATTGCGCTTGAAATGAGGGGTACGTGGGTGGTGGGATCGCTCTGGCGCAGATGACGCAGCGACAGCTACCAGCCCCACTGGTACCGCAGAGGCGCAGCCGCGGGTGGGGCCCTCTCACCAGACGCCAACGGCTACTGCGGACTCGGCCGCTGCGGAACCCATGGACACCCAGGCCGACCCCAACGCAGCGACACCTACCAGCCCAGGTGTGTGCAACCTCGTTCAGTCCGCTGACGCTGTGCAGTTCAGACACCCTAGGTGTATTGCGCTTGAAATGAGGGGTACGTGGGTGGTGGGATCGCACAGGCGCAGATGACGCAGCGACAGCTACCAGCCCCACTGGTACCGCAGAGGCGCAGCCGCGGGTGTGGCCCTCTCCCCAGACGGAACCCATGGACACCCGGGCCGTCCCCAACGCAGCGACAGCTACCAGCCCCACTGGTGACGCGGAACTCATGGACACCCGGGCCGTCCCCAACGCAGCGACACCTACCAGCCCAGGTGTGGTGAGAATGGCTGAGGTAAAGGCGGTTGACCCGACTGGTGTTCAGCGAGGACCGTTCTACGACGCCGACAACAATCATCTGCTCACCAGGGACCACAGAGGACATATCATCGACAGCGCCATTGACTGCAGCTTCGGATCCGTTACTGAGCCAGGCGCGTGTCAGCCAGCACACCGGAGGCTGCTGGTGGACGTGCAGGCAGCTCCTACAGGTGTAATAGTGACTATGGCGGACGTGCAGGCGTACCTGCGGACTGCGGGGCTACGAGCCGTAGACGTGGAAGGCGACGGCAACTGTTGGCTCCACTGCGTTGGCTGGCACCTGCCACAAGCGGAGGGTGCTAAGCAATTGACTGGGCGTACTCAAGTGCGTGTCCAAAACTGTCGGCAAGCCATACAAGCGTTCTACGAGTTGCATCCGGAGTATTACAACTTTGTCATGGCGGAAACTTCCCGGGCCCAGCAAAATGCACATGGAGATTGTCAATATTTTTCCCTGACCAAAATCCTAGCGCAGAAACAGCAGTATGACGAACCCGAGTTCTGGCACATCATCGCCAACATGACGGCCCGCGTCATACAGCTGTACATCAGCTGGCCGCTGGTGGACATGCACGGCTGGAGTGCCTCGGCTCCAACTCCAGAGGATTTCCCCAACAACGCGCCCTTCGCCATGGAGTTCATCTGCCCCCACAAGAGTGTGGTGTTGACTAGCCACGAACCTCTACGGCTGTGGAAGCTGTTGGAGCATCCCTGGGGCATGGGGCATTACATGCGCATCCTGACGGATGATGAATAGCGTGTTAGTAGGCGCATCAGGGGAAAGGGCGTGGCGCAGCCCCCTAGCAGTAACATTCGAACTTATTTTAATGCAGATTGCAAACCGCCCCATAGATACACTGCGATAAGAATGCACCCTGAGGGGTTGGCCGCACGCTATAGTCGAACACGAATCCTGTGGTGTATTTCCTGCCTGCTTCACCGCCTACCCAGTTGACAGTTGCAGGTACCAAGAGGGCATGCTTGCTTGTATCACGTACGCTTGCGTAACGTTTGTCATGCGCATGTGCAGGGGGGACAGGCACGAAGACGAAGCGACCCCGTCTGGCCGCCTGTGATACCCATGACGGCGGCTAAACGGCCAGCTCCGGTGGGGCTCCTGGAACAGTTCAACGACCTGGCGACGAAGATACACGCCGGTATATGCCTTAAGTCGGGCATGCACGCTTCACCCGGCGGGGAAGGGTGGCTTCAGGGGAACTTCGACATTCTCCTTGAGAACGTGTTTAACAAGTGCGTGGCTTTCCAGCAGCTGGCTCCTCTGAGCCAGGAGCACACTGTGGCCAAGGGCAAATGCAGCCAGTGGATCAAGCAGAAGATGCGCAACCTCAACAAGAGGTTTCAAACGCAGTGTGTGTCCCCTGCGAACTGCCGGCAGAATGTCCTCGGCGAGGCAGAACTATGCACCCAGGGCGGCCGCGCGGAGCGGTTCTTCTGGCACAAGCAGAACGTGAACATGAACCCCAACAGGACCGTGCGCTACAATGACGTTGAATGTGGCGTCCTGGGGTACCATGTAAAGAGCGATGCCCAGGGGGAGTCTACTAAAAAGCCGGAGTGGATGTTCAACTTTGATACTGGAGAAGGTGAACGTGTGAGCCGCGCGTCACTTTTGCGCGGCTTCCCGGTTGTGCACCAGATGTTCAAACGCGACAACAAAGCCGTGAATAACCATCAGAAACCCCAAGCTCTGTTGATGGAGCTGATCCAGTGCCACATGCTCGGTGACAATCCGGGCAAGATGGATGAGAACGGCCATCCACTCAACTGGATTCTCGACGCTTGCCGCGGCGTCGGCTCGACGTCCATGGCCGCCATGAGGTGTGGTATGAACGCGATCGGCTTCGACCACGACCAGTTCATGGTCAGCTCTGCGCAGCAACGGCTGATCAATTTCGACAACGAGCCCGATCAGGACGCCGAGACGAAGCCAAAACAGAAGAGCGAACCGACGGCGAAGGGCAAGGAAGCGGCCACTGCCGAATCTGAGGAAGAAGAGAATGATGCAGATGAGGAAGATGAGAATGATGAATAAAATAGTAGGATTTGTCGACCGCCCTGACTGATAGTATCAGTCATGCCTCGACGGTATAGGGTGAAAAGTACTCTACTCGTAAACATTTGAATAAAGAATGATACATGTATGCATATTTCGGTGTTTTCATTGTACGCATACTGCACTTTTCTACCGTGTTGCCTTTATGTATCCCTATTTCGCGCATAAATATCACTAAACCCTGATTTTTTTGAAATATATATAAATCCAAAAATGACATGTGATAATATCATTTTCATCGAATAGTGTGTTACCGCTTGTGCGCCAAAGGTAACGGCGAACATCACGGCCATGCTGCAGTTCGACAGGTTTATCGCCGGCAATCCGCAGTGTACGGGACTCAGGGTGACCACGCCCGAGGAATCCAACGTCCTCCGCGCGAGATTCCCTGGGCCGTGGCAGCAGGCTGTTGATGCCGTAGCAGGGGGTCCCCCGGGTGCATTTCACCCTGCGGTTGCGAATCAGCCGCCGCATACAGTGGCAGCTGCTGCTTGCGGCAGGGTGGCGACGCATGCACCGCAGGTAGCGGCGGATCCTGCTGGCGCCGGGGTGGCGGCGCATGCACCCCCGGGTGGAGTTCGCACTGCGGGTACGATGCAGGCACCGCAGGTAGCGGCGGATCCTGCTGACGGCGGGGTGGCGGCGCATGCACCCCCGGGTGGAGTTCGCACTGCAGGTACGATCCAGCCACCGCAGGTAGCGGCGGATCCTGCTGGCGCCGGGGTGGCGGCGCATGCACCCCCGGGTGGAGTTCGCACTGCGGGTACGATCCAGCCACCGCAGGTAGCGGCGGATCCTGCTGGCGGCGGGGTGGCGGCGCATGCACCCCCGGGTGGAGTTCGCACTGCGGGTACGATGCATGCACCGCAGGTAGCGGCGGATCCTGCTGGCGCCGGGGTGGCGGCGCATGCACCCCCGGGTGGAGTTCGCACTGCGGGTAAGATTCAGCCACCGCAGGTAGCAGCGGACGTGCAGGACAATTTTCTTGCGGACATCGGAGTCTGGGTGAAGTACTTGTCTGAGTGCCCGTGGGTGACGTACGACCCTGCAACACGTATATTCAGCGATGATACCAACCACATGACACAGTCGCAACTTCCCGAGAGCCACGCGATATGGGTCGGCGAAGTATGTGACGCGCTGAACCTCCTGCGCCCGTTATTCTTGACGATGGTTCCGGTCCCCCCTGCGCAAGGACGTCGACCCCAGGGCGCACATACCACCCAGCCCCGCACCCAGGAGTCGCGCCCAGCCCAGGCGCAGGAGCAGCCAACACACCTCAAGATAAATCAGGCCGCAGCACCGGCCCCGGGGGCATTGCCCACACCGGACGGAGGAGGCAGTGAGCCCATTACCCACTATCATGACAGAGGCGGCGTTCAGGTCCTCCCTGGACGAGCAGTTCGAGGAGGATGAGGAGGTGGTGGCTCCCCAGCAGGCTCAGGAGGTCAGGAGGAGTCCGAAGACCATTGTAACGTCGCCGCCATCCCTGGAAAAACGACGAGCCGGTAACATAGCCAGGAATATGGCTATGATGAGGGGTGTGATGGAGGCTAAGGGCGCTCTGTTCACCGTTGGTGACACAACACCGGAGGCAGCGTTGGCCTTGCTGCAAACCGTCACGGACGAGCGCCTTAAGGACCACATCACCGCGCTGCAGGGAACGGGCAAAAAAGTGAGTCTGACGATGAAAGGGAGCTTGTTTACCCTTCAGCAACCAGCGACATTTGCGGGTTACGCAGCGCTTAGCAAGAAGTCCTTGGACGCGCTCAACACGCCACTAACAAATGAACTCAAGCGGCGTGTGGACAGCAACCCGGAGCTGCGAGCTCTCGTGCCAGTCGCCGCGCCAAAGAGCACTGCAGCTGAACCCCGGAAATCCAAACGTAACGAGGGACCGCCGGCTGCCGGCAGCAACAAGCGCAAGAAGCAGGCCTGCCCGGCTGATGCTCGGCAGGTTACTGTGTCAGGAGCAACAATGGCCGAGCTCCTGCCGATTTCGCGGAAGGGCGCGTTTCATCGCGCCGTCAGTGGCGGTGTAGAGTGGTTGGTGGCTGCTGGCAAAGCGGAGAAGCTCACGCAGTCCGCTGTCAAAATACTGTCGGGCCGTATGAAGACACAGCTCTGGGAGACGACCACGTACGGCGAGGAGTACTCAGTGGAGCATGCCTCCGGGACGTGGAGTGGAGCAATCGGCAAGACTGTCCATCGCATAACGGTGGAGGAGTGGTCTGAGGTGCACGATTACTACTGCACGGCGGTGGCCAGTGACAATGGCGTCAACCTGCAAGTCAAGTTGCCCGCGGTGCTCCTCGACTTCGCCATTTTTCATGCGGAGTTCGACGCGCACGCATTCAACTCGGCGATCATCCCGAAATTCGGCGAGTGCCGGGTCCCGGATGTGCACATCTGCGAGAAGGGACTGCTTTGGAGGACATCGACCGGGGAAGAAATGTGCATGTCCAACCTGCCGAAGTTGCTCAGCATGCGCGACACGGTCCCGCCGGGTTTACAAGTGGACGGAAATGCGGAGCCACGACCAGCCGGTGAGTGGGGCACGCCTCCCGCAGGCAGCTCGCATGCATGGGTTGTGACATGCCGATGCCTGCAATGAGCAACATGAGGATGAATGTCGAATCTTGCGCCGTGTGCACGCAGGTGTATCTGGTGACGCGTAGCTTGGATTGCAACGCTGGCGATACCCCAAGCTGCTGGCTGACCAGTGTTCCTGAACCAGAAGCTTGAAAGCAGGCGCATACGACTTGTACCGCAGAGGAAACGCGCTACCGTGCAAGCCTCTGGCATGAAAGCTTAGGATGTCAACCACGAACACCAGCTTCCGATTAATGCAGATTGTAGGCTATGCGAAGTGAAAGACCGTATGTGGCTAGAACAGACAATTTTGAACTGTATTGTATCTTTGGAATAAATCAGTTTGTGTTCTCCGACGGAAACACGCGGTCACTAAGCACGCGTCACGCTGCACACGCCATGCACCGAGCGACCGCCGCGTATCGATCGGGCGCTCACGCGAGGAGCAACGATGCATCTAACGAGGTGTCTGCCTTCATGATGCAGGTGCTGTCGGTGTCCCCCCCCACTCCCCCTCAACGGATGTGCTGCGTGCAGGTCGGTGACACGCCGGAAGGGGTAGTTTGCGGCAGGTATGCGCGGTGATGGCTGAACTGGAGGACGCCGTCATCCTGCGCAAACTGCAAAGCCTGCATATTGGGGGCAAGTCACCCAAAGTGTCACGGTTTGCTGTGGACATCGGATGGATCCCAAGCAAGGTCACAGAGGAGTGCAGCACGATGGCGCAGAAGAGCGCAAAGATCCGTCAGCTGGCTGACAGATTGACAACTCTCGGGTGCATGATCGACAAGAGGATGCGGATAACCTACGCACCGCCGCATGTGGGCCCCAGAGAGCTAGCAGGTGGGGGGGCGAGCCCGGTGGACGGCGCGCGGGGGAAACGGCGAGCCGGGGGGGAAGCCGTCACGTGCCAAACGGCGCAGCTCCCAACCGCGTGTGATAACCGGCACGTGACCGACGCCCGCCTACTGGAGTTGGCGCAACGCGCTTACCGTGACATCAAGCGCCCAAGCATTCGCTCCCTCTTCACCCCCGACGACTTGTGCACGCTGGGCATACCTGATCAGGTAGGGCGCGCCGGAAAGGATTACAAGGGAAGGATTGACGTGCTCATAGGCCGCATGCAATCTCTGGGAGTTCAGTTTGATCAAAGGCACCGGGTCATTGCCATCTCCGCTGGCCACCAGAAGGAGGCGGCCCCAGTGTTTGCGGAAACAGCGGATGACGATTCTCAGCCGACGAGGATACCCAACAAGAGAATGCGGTATACCCTGGTGGGAGGTGCCAGCGCAGATGGGAATGTCACGAACCACGACCTGGCGGACGCACGGGCCGTGGGATATATGGGAATGTGCCATTGCGAGGAAGGGGGGTCTTCAGATGCCCCCACCCCAGTCGAAAATGCATACTGGGAGGAGGTGGCGGATTTGCCGGACATCCCGGAAGAAGACATCGTGGAGGAGACGGACGAAGGTGGTGATGCGGAGGCGGACTTCCTCTCCATCCCGGACTTTCTTTACGATGTACGCCCTGCCGCACCTTGCACATTGGCGGAACACTCACTGCACTGCTCGGACAGGACGTGGAAACGACTGTGCGTCTTTCTGATGCATCATGTAGTGTGTATTGTAATATGTACGTCATGCAGCATGCGCAGGAGCAGGCAGCGCACGCAGAATATGCGCAGAAACTAAGCCAGGAGGGGACGGCCACTCGCAGGAACTAGCTGCAAAGGCGGGCATGGAAATCGAGGTGGAAGAGGCGGCCGCCTTGCTGCTGGCTCATCACGCAGAGGTGACGGTGTACGCGCCGGTGCCGGCGAAACAGGTGACGGTGGACCCTCCGGAGGCAGGGAAAGCGGTGACGGTGGACGCGCCGGAGCCAGCGAAAGTGGAGACATTGGACGCGCCAGAGTCGGCCGAACTCAGTCCCAAAAAGATGGATCCGCTTCTAACGCATGGGCAGGCGAGCCCCCACGGAGTGACGCTGCAGGAAGCTGTGTGGTATTTGCTGGACATGAAACGGCGGCAGCAGTGGACAGACGCGCACTTCAACACGTTCATGAAAATCTTGAAGATGCTGCTGGGTGGAGCAAACACCAATTTACCGGGGTCGCTCTGGCACATGCTACGCCTGATTGGTGCCGAGACCGTGTGGGACTACGCAGTGCATGTGTGTCCGAAGTATCACAGAACGTTTCCAGCAGAGACCAAGAAACCAGCGCAGGAGAAATGCGGGGTTCCCATCGCGTGGGATGCGGCGGGAGTGCCGGTCGGGTGGTGCGAGGAGGAGAGATACAGTGTGACACGTACGGCGCGGGGTGAGGTGTACCGCCCGCAGGAGTACTATTTCTACTTCCCGGTGAAACGGCTAGTCCGACGCTGGATGCGCAATGCGAAGTTTGCAAAGATGCGTGCTGATACGCAGGCGAGAGCGCCTACAAACGCATGCGTCATGACCAGCCCGCACGTGGCGCGGATCAACGAGCACAGCACGGTTGGGGGCCGGCTGCTGCAGGAAACAGAAAGCACGGATCCCATGAAACCTGGAATGGTTCGGGCTGGAATGGCTGTGGAATACGGAGAGGATGACGCACGGGCGAAGAAGCACGACAAACAGTGAGTCCAGCCGACACCCAGCACTCCTACTACAACCAAGCCCCCCCTCCCCTTGATGTATGTTGAATGAAATGGCTGACCTGAACAGCGCTATGGTGCAAACGATGCGTTGCGCGTGAGGGTGGGGACACACCACCGGGCGTAATGGTGGGAATGTGGCGCGCACGGTGCAGGGGATGGTCCACGAGGTTCGGAGCGATGCGGAGCGCGGACCTGCACCCTCGGGTACACGCCGCCACAATCTGCAACTCGAACCGTTGCGATGTGCCTTGTTACTAGAATAAGGCTAACCAGTATAACGCATGCAGGTGGTCCCCTGCTGCTGGTCTCCTTCTGCAGTGTAGGCGTATGCAAGGTGCACTGCGTCCCGCCTTGCGTGCCGTAGCAGGTTGTACACCTGCTAGCGTGTCTGGCTGCGAAGGCTTCCCGGTGATTGAGGAAGGGAGGACTGACGGTGCATCCATGCGGGTGTTCGCAGGATCGGGTTAGGATGGAATTTACCGGGCTCGTAATTGTGGTTCCGGGCCCTAGGCAGCACTGGAAGAACAATGACGTGATCCAAGAGCGCCTCGTGAAGGAGCTCAAGGAGTTACGCGACGGGCACGCTGACGACAAAGGCACGCCGTTCCGAGTATACGATGGTTACTTTGGCAAGTGGCATGATACGTTCAGTGTGTTTCTGGTGCTGTGCTACTGTGACACCGTTGCGCGGAACGATCTGGGAAGGTTCGCTCCGGTGGCTGCCAGACGCAACGATTACCTGAGCCTGTGGGAGGGCACCCCCGGACCAACTGGTGGGATGTATTGCCTAGGCTATGCCAAGCCTATCGCACAAAGCTATTTACCGGACGGGGAGACGGTTCATGCCTGGGACCCGTCGGTGCTATTAACCCAGGAGGATCACGAGGAACTAGTCAAGCTAACCCAGGAGGGCGCTGATCCCATGCGGACCGGGCGCTACGGTAAGGGTCCCCTGGAGGCCCTGGAATATTTCACCGCCATGTCGGCATACGTGCTGCCTTTCATGCACTGTATGACCTTCGGTGTCGTGAAGAGTACTGTGAAGATGTTCCGCCACAAGGTGCCCAACTGCGATGACACGTGCTACTTCAACGCCGCGCAGCTAAAGCAGCTACAGAAGAACGGCAAAGGGCTGTGTGCCCCGCACGACATGCACCGTGAGTACCAGGACGTGGTGCAATATGCAGGTAGGTGTGCTGGCAGGCATGATTGCAGGAAAGCTGTTCTTCCCATGCATGCGAGATCTACGTGCATTGTGTGCATGGGCCGGCCCGTTGTATGGGTCGACCATTGATTGAACGGTGCATGCATGCTGATGTCGCCCGGAACGCTTGGTTTGTTTGCAGGGAACTACACTATGGAGGACTGGCTCAACTTCATTTTGATATTCAGCCCGCTGGTATTCATGGACGTCCTGGAGAGTCTCAACCCAGAGTTGGACAGGGCTTGGTGGAAGCTGAGGGAGGCTGTGATATATTTCATCCGGCAGGTGTGCGCCGGCACAATCGAAGACCGCGCAGAGGCTCGCGCACAAGCGGAGCTGCGTATGAGGGAGTTCGCTGTCATTATTGAGAACGAGTGCCCTATGAACATGCTGACGCTGAATCTACGCCTAGCCGTGGTACACTTGTGCAAGCAAGAGGAGAAGGTAGGCGTTGTCAGCTCCAACATCGAGCTATGGGTGGAGCGCCTGTTGGGGGAGGCGAAGGGGGTGGTGCCGGAGCCGGTGGGGGGGAAGGCCATCGATTCATGCATCGGTAACGCCTACTTGCTGAAAGACCGTGTAGATGACATGGCCCACTTGTACCCCGGGATCCGGTTCCTTCCAGACTATGTCGCGCACTCGGTGAAAGAGGACGGCCCGGGTTTCCGCGATGACCCGGGGCTCGCGTGTCACTTCATGGATGTCGGTCATCACATCATCCGCGGTGGCGTGGCGGTATCCGCGCTAAGCGCCGATGCGGAAGGAAGGCTGCTGCCGGGTTTGGCGGCTTCCTTGCGTGCCATGCACGGTGAGCGATACGAGCTAGAACGGGACGCCTTGGACGTCCTATGTTTTCCACGAATGCGGCACGGCGACGAGGACTTCACATCCACGATGTACACCAGGGCAGTAACCAGAATCTCCTACAACGTAGCCTTAGCATCCTCTGAAGCCGATGCATTTGAATACGGCCGCGTGGAAGCTTACTATCTGATCTGGGACCCGGCCACACATTGCGCTGTGTGCCGTCTAGCCATGGTGACGGCATACCCGACTATCAAAAACGCGCGCATGAACAGCCGTGCCGTCTTTGTCTTGAACGAGGATGCCAAACATACCCTGCTGATGCCGGCGTCACGCCTTGAGACCAAGTGTATCTGCCACCGCCCTCCGGGATTTAAAATCCCCCTCCACGCCATCTACCTTTGGCCAGGAATGAAATCTGCACGATGCTCAAGACCTTAGCAACGGCAAGCTAGAAACCAGCAGCATGCGTCCTTCCTTCCTTTCTCCTTCGTATTGCTAGTGTGACCTTACTTGCAAAACCCAGGACGGGGCCGGGACTTGCCAAGCCACATACTTACCTACCTAGCATATCTGGTAACAGTTATGTAACATTCCATGCCTGATTGCCACGTGCACTAATCTTGCACACGTGTCCGTATCACAGTGCATCATGCCTGCCACGTGTCCAACCGTGGTCATACCGTGGTAAATTTACCGGTAATATGTGGTAATTTTACCATTGAGGGTCAATTTACCGGTCATATGTGGTAATTTTACCATTGGGGGTCAATTTACCGGTCGTAGGGGGGTACCATGGTAAATTATATACAGCAATGGTAAACAATAATATATAATTACCGCGCTATAAGTAAATGTGGTAAAATCGTGTTAGAAAAGTGCCTGGTTACCAATAGGAAATTACCCACGGGATTTATATCGCCACTATTAGTGTAATGGTGGTAAAACACCAATTTACCACAATTTACCACCAGTTTACCACATTTTACCACCATTTTACCACGTTTATTTCTCAGTGTGGGGGTCCCTACCACATGCCCGGTGCGGCAAATCGCCCAGAAGATGGAGGTGCTCAAAGCCCTCCCCGAATTCGAATTGGAGGAGGGGCCTAACAGCAAGGTGGAGTGCTTGCAAGGGGAGGCAAGACAGCGGCTGGGTACGTTCCCACCCTCTAATACACGTGACACACGCTCGCAGTATATGTGAAGCATGCCACAGCACACCTTCAGCATACTCAGCATACTTGTGCACCTTTCTGAAAGGTAGGGCCACAATATGCCTGCAATATGTATGTAGTATACCTGCAACATACCTGTAACATACTGTACACATACGACATAAAACTTACGGTTGATAGCATTTTTTGTTTGCAGTCGCCTATCTCTACGACCACAACGCCCCCGACAAGGACGACGAGGAGGAGGCTGACCGCCTGGAGGCGGATGCCAAGAAAAAGGAGGTGGAGGCCAAGGCCAAAAAAGCACCCGCCTCCGCATCCGCATCCGCAAAGGGCAAGGCCAAGGCCTCGGAGGGCCCCGCCTCCGCATCCGCAAAGGGCAAGGCCAAGGCGGCCGCGTCACCGGCCCCGTCACCGGCCAAGCCCGCCAAGCCCGCCAAGCCCGAAGCCCCCAATGTTGAAGACATCTTCAAGGTGGGGAAAGAGGTGGTGGTGTACGCGGGGGCTCAAACGGAGTACGAAGCGATGAAGAGTTCGCTCCGTCCCGACAAAGGCCAACTCGTGACGAACACCGGCCGATTGAAGGCCAACGTCGGGCTGTTCGCCGGGTTGGTGGTGGCGAATGCGGTTGGGGATATTCTCCCCAACCACATCATGGACGGCCCCGATTTCCCCCTCACCGAGGGGCTCATCGGTATCAAGGTGCGCACCAACCCTTTCAATATGTGCACAATATGTGTACAATATGTCTGTAATAGTACTGTAATAGTACTGTAATAGTACTGTAATAGTACTGTAATAGTACTGTACTATATTTCCAATATTTGACACATGTATTTCGTTTGGTGGGGCTGCAGGTAACTGATATCCTCGACATGAAGATGCTTTGCAAAGAGAAGCCATGTGCATATGTCCGCAGCGCCATCTCCTTCATCATGAAGGAGGTGGACAAGCGCCTCCCGGAAGGGATGGACGCTAGCCACCGAGTGGGGAATCCCGGCTCGGAGGCGTCCCTCCTCTTGCAGAAGGCCTTCATGCGCGAGGGAAGAACAAAAATAAAAAACCTTGTAGTGGACGTAGCCTACGTACGGCAGGGGGAGCATTTGTGAAACAAATTTGACAATTTGTAATTGTATTCAATATTAATTGTGTTCAATATGCCTCTCGTTGACATATGCAATAGGTCCACAGCATACTTGCAGCATGTTGAATATGTCTGTGCAATATGCATGCAATAGGTCTTCAGTATATATCCAATATAGGCAACTTTTATTTCAATACATATGCAATATGTCCACAGTATATATACAGCATATTGAATTTGCATGTTCAATACGTATGCAATAGGTCCGCAGTATGTATCCAACATACTGAATGTTCCGTTTCAATACATATGCAATATGTCCGCAATATATATACAGCATATTGAATTTTCATGTTCAATACGTATGCAATAGGTCCGCAGTATGTATCCAACATACTAAATGTACCGTTTCAATACATATGCAATATGTCCGCAATATATATACAGCATATTGAATTTTCATGTTCAATACGTATGCAATAGGTCCGCAGTATGTATCCAACATACTAAATGTACCGTTTCAATACATATGCAATATGTCCGCAATATATATACAGCATATTGAATTTTCATGTTCAATATGTGTGCAATAGGTCCGCAGTATGTATCCAATATGCTAAATGTACCGTTTCAATACATATTCAATAGGTCCACAATATATATACAACATATTGAATTTACATGTTCAATACGTATGCAATATGTCCGCAGTATGTATCCAACATACTGAATGTTCCGTTTCAATACATATTCAATAGGTCCACAATATATATACAACATATTGAGTTTACATGTTCAATACGTATGCAGTAGGTCCGCAGTGTGTATCCAACATATTGAATGTTGACTTACAATATGTATACAATATGTATACAATATGTGGGCAATATGTCTGCAACATGCCTTCATAGTGTTTGCGACATGCATGGTGCATGTCTCCAACCCTATACTACACATGTGTTGAAGGCATATTGAAATAACTCTCTGCATCAGAACTCCAATATGTCTCCAATACATGAGGGCTCACTGCAATACTATGTTGCTCACATGTTGGAGCGCTTGCAGGCATATTGCACACATATTGTAACATTTTTTATTGTATTGAACATTTATTGTCAATACGCGTGCCGAATATGCCTGCAATATGTGTTCAATACGATGTATTGCACGCGTCCAGAAACGTAGGGCTCACGGACCTTGTAAGCTTGTATTCAGCATCGTCACTTCCGGCAGGGTCAAAAGGTGTTTGGTGTGTGGACTTGATCGCGCCCTTGCCCTCGGAAACTACATTCGCCTGATAAGGTTGCTTTCCACGTCCGCGCTTATCGCCCATGGTTTTCGATAATCTTAACCCCTAATAAGCGGATGGAATCAAACTCATTTTGACTCCATTTACACTAGGGTTTGGGTTTGGGTACATATGCATAGACACCGAGAGCCAGCATACGGTGTGCCGTTTGACCAGTTTGCGAGCGTACCGTCAGGTAGAAGATGCATATATGGAGAACCAAGGAATCACTGTGCTCGCCAGAAATGATTACGTAGAGCTGCTACTGCCATGCGCGCTCATCGGAACGAAGGCATTATTCGTTGAAACAAAGAATAAAGACACGGGCGACAACCTCTACCATGCGGTGCACCTGCTGCGTGAGATCCAAGGCATTCATTGATCCCCTTCCGCGCTTCGTTCAGGTAACAAGAATGTGAAATTTCCTGTGGTGTCGTACGTGCCATTTTCTCATAGACTGCTCGAAAAAGTCACAAGCGGCAAGGGGTGTAAGTTACTGAGAATCTGGGGTGGGATGCGCAGCTTCCAGGCCTTCTCTCAACTGCAACAGCGAGCAGTCCCCGACGTTCCCAACGGTGCTGCAGATCTATCTACGGCAGCAGAATCATTCGCCTGTCACTCTGCACGTGTATGTCACCAAGCCACGTGGGTTATACTAGATAGATAGATAGATAGTTAACTGGAAGCTGGATGGAATGGGTAGCATCCCATAGTAGTGTACGTACCCAGCTGCTGACTGCTTGATTGAAGGGTTTTAGGGTTCAGGGTTTAGACCCTAAATATGGAACCAGTCACAATGTTACATTTGTAAATATCTGTGCGATGGGAAGCATTGTCCTGCCTACACGTGTCTTCTTAACAGCCAATTACGTGCATGCATGTGTATACAATCTTTAAATATCCAGCATATAGCTTTCTTACACGTGTGCATATCTCCTACATTCCAGCCAATCACGTGCTTACATTTGGATAAGATTCTTAAGTTTCCTTAAGTGGCATTGGGTATGGAAGTTAAAGGGTTAAACCGGGTTTTGCCATGTGGACAATATCCTCCTACCAAGAAGCTTCCACGTACTTACATTTTCTTAAGTTCTCTTAAGTATAATTCTTAAATATACTCTCTGTCGGCCAATAGCTAATTACCCCGATTTAAATATGCATAGTCTGGGTTTATATCGAAAACTTAAGAAAACTTAAGAAAAACTTAAGGAAAACTTAAGAAAACTTAAGCAAACTTAAGAAATTACTTGCAGAAGTGCATGGAAGCTGCGCTTGCACTTGCGGCATGCATGCCCGGGTGGCGCGTCGTCCTTCTTACCCTTGCCGCAAAAGAGACAGAAGTCGGCAACCCAACTTCCGCACTGACCGCATTCCTCGTAGTAGGTTGTGCCCGCACCACATGCCCGGTGAAAGTAAGCCCCACAAACTCGGCAATTCTTGTCCAATACTGGCACCTTGCCATACACCGTAGGCATAAGGCAACATGAGCCAAAAATCACCTAAAATGCCAAAAATAACCCGGCATTGACTTTTTTCTCAGGATTTTACTTTTTTTCTCTTCGTTCCAAAAACTCGTTGTGCCTTAGATATGTTGTGGTGGGGTAAGGCAACCTTCAAAACTTCGCAAACATAACATTAAACCGTAGGCGTAAGGCTATTTGAGCCAAAATAGGCCTTAAATGCAGAAAACAGCCCGAAAACAGCGGTTTTCGGCCCATATTTCTCAAAAAATACAAAATTTCAAAAACCAACTTTTGTGTGGGCCTTGGATATGTTGTGGTGGGGTAAGGCAACCTTCAAAACTTCGCAAACATAACATTAAACCGTAGGCGTAAGGCTATTTGAGCCAAAATAGGCCTAAAATGCAGAAAACAGCCCGAAAACAACGGTTTTCGGCCCATATTTCTCAAAAAATAAAAATTTTCAAAGACCGACTTTTGTGTGGGCCTTGGATATGTTGTGGTGGGGTAAGGCAACCTTCAAAACTTCGCAAACATAACATTAAACCGTAGGCGTAAGGCTATTTGAGCCAAAATAGGCCTAAAATGCGGAAAACAGCCCGAAAACAGCGGTTTTCGGCCCATATTTCTCCAAAAAAAAAATCAAAGACCAACTTTTGTGTGTGTCTTAGAATTCATCCCTTAAATTCCCGTGACTTTCAAAACTTCCTAACGTTGAATTATGCATGTGACCACTATGTGACGGCATAGGGAAATGCGACGGCTCCCCGCCCACCGCGCCCGCACAAAGCACCGCACGGGTGGCCCGTACGCGGTGGCCGCACGAGCGAAGACCTCCGCGCCATCATCCGCTGCCTGCTGGAACAGGGCACACATGGTAAGCGCATGTACCCCCGCGTCCTCCTCGTCGATAGGAATGCAGAATGCCGCGGCGGAGGTGGGCGGGTGTTGGCGCCCGCCCAATGGGCAGTAGTCGCGGTAGAAGTGATATTGCTCACCTTTGCCGGCCTTCCTGCATCTGCCGCAGAACGGCTTCGCCCGCTGATCGTCGCGGTCGAATCCCACGGGTCGGTGGCGCCTTGTGGTATATCCCACACGATACCCCTTCGGCTGCTGCGCTCGCTGCCGCTGCCGCTGCGGCGCCCGCTGCCGCTGCACCGCCGGAGTCTCCCTCACCGTGATGCTGCTGCACCAACGCTTTGAGCTCCATGATCTTCTCGAGGAGGGTGTCGTACTCGCCGTTGGAGAGGTGCGCGGAGATGCTGCCCGCGCCCGAAGTCGCCTTACCCGCATCCGTCTGAGCCCAAGCCTGGTAAGTCTCGACGCCACCATGGAGCGGAGCGAAACAAGCGAGACATGTGCAAGGTCAGCGGCCATGGGATGCCGCACCTTGACCGCAGCGTAAAATGCTGGGTCCAACCTGCTGTACATGCTCAGCTTCCTCGTGGCCTCCGTAGGCGTCCAGTCAGAGGCCTTGTTAGGTGCACCAAAGGTAACGTTGCTCCTTAGCCAAAATCGGCTGTGGATCAACGTTTGCGGGATAACGTAGAGCCGCGTGCTCCTCCTGCTGCGACTCCCGCAGCGCCACCGGTACGCAGCCCTGATGATGCCCACCAGAGCACGCAGTCCATCTCGGTCAGACGAAGCATCCGTACCAGTCAGCCACACGTAGGCGTTGCTGTGCTTCTCCACCACGAGAGCCAGCACGTCGTATACGCAGTCCATTAACCCTGCCCACAACCAGAGCCAGAGGGTCGTCGAGGTCAAAGGAATGAAGCAAGCTCCAGGCCAGCGGACTGGAACTCCGTACGTAGCCGCACCACCAGGTCGGACAGGAGGCCAGCGTCGTCCGTGCCGCGGAAGTAGTGCTTCTTGTCCCCAAGAACGTCCTCGCGGATACTCTTGGCCCAGGCACGATGAAGACGCGCCTTGTACATCTCGTCGGCCAGCTTCCCCTGCTCCTGCAAGTAATGCCTGGTCGCAACGTCGGCGTCCTCGTTCGAAGCAGGGTTGGGGGTCGGAACAGTCGGTGTCCGCACCGTCGGGCTGTTCCGAACCCCGTCGATAAGCCTCAGCGAGGCGTCAATGTCGCTGTCCCTTGTAAGGGACTTCTTTAATCGTGTGGTAACACCCATCTCTCGAAAAGCCTGAGGGAAGTTGGCACGCTCGAGCGCGTTCGGGTGTGTTTGCGAAAAAAAAAGGGATGAACCGCTGCGGAGCGAGCGAAGAGAACATGCAGGCGAGGGGCACTCGAAGATGTCGTCGAAGTCGAAGGTGTCGCGAACACCAGCCCAAAACTCAGTAACCAGCGGGATCAAGGCCAGAATAAAACCGAGGATGACGACATTGCCTCAACCAGTCCAGAGCGAGGCGACGTCCCCATAGCCGCTGTCTCGAGTTGCCCGCCGACTCAGCTCAAACCATAATTCCTAGATGCACCCAAACGCGCTCTCGCGCACCACCTCTCCAAGCGGCTGTTTAGCCAATCATGGCCAAATCAGCAAGTGGCAATAGCGTGGAATGGGTCCAGCACGACCAACTGGAATATCCTAGTTCAGAGATATCAGAAAGTCTGTTAACTCAGTATAGATAAACTCTCAAAAGATAATAAACCCTAAGCTAGATATACCCGGGACGGTCTCGGAGTTGGAACGGTCTCGGACCTAGCTACCTGTGAAACCTCGGTGTGTCACAGCACGAACAGTCAACAGTCACCAGTCCAGTGTTGGCTACCTAGGAATCTCTCATAGGGGCCTGCAACGGGACTCCCGGTCAGGGCTGCCTATACAGATTTCAGCACACAATACTAAACTGGTATGGATACGATACCGATACTTACTTGAATTAGTCAATCGACTATCGATACGATACCGATAATTTCTCGAAGGGGTATCGAGTGATACCAATAGTTAACGATAATTAAAAATCAGATATCGACCGATACCGATTTTTGATGATATATCGATTAATCGCGGGTATCGGACCTATCGATACCATTCCTTGGTAAGTGTTGGCGAATTGTATTTAGTTTAATGTGCAAGAAGTGTCAACCCGACACGACAAGTAAAATGAAAGTTACGCCAATTTTAGTGAACTTCGGTATTTGCGTTCTGAATATCAGCTAATCAGTAGGAGTTGCTGTCCTTTAAGTGTTAACGTAGAGTGAGTGCTCTTAACGGCGAGAACTTACTGTATGCTATGACCGGCACGTGTACGCTAGGACCGGCATATGAGTACCCGCCTCGGCATACATACACCTCCATTGTGTGTATATGTACAGGCGTCGGGGTTGTCATTTTCGACGTTCAATTTTGCTTATGTGATGTCGCAGGTTGGGCCGAACGGTGGATTGTAGGTAGGGGCCGACGGAGCTATTCAGATTTTGCGACGCGAAATTCCAGGTGCGATCCCGATTTAAGCTGAGAGCAGGATATTACAATCGGGGTGGGCGCCGAGTACACCTGTGTGCTCGGTTCGTGCGTCCCGCCGCCCTCAAAACGTCGAAGGAGCATCCTGGAAGGTGTGGGATGGCATCTGGCACGGCCCGGTGCCATACTGTATCGTGCTATACCCAGCAGGCGAAATTGCCGCGGATGTGACAATTTTAAGGTTGGCATTTTTATTTGATTTAAATTTCAGATCCGCGCTGCCGGCAGTGATTGATGCACAAGCCCAGCCCCACTCGCATATTGTAATAGGCACTACCCGGCCGGGATAAACGGATGTGGCAAATTTTTTAGGTTGGTCCTTCCATTTGACTAAAAGCTGCTCTGAGTGCTACTAGCCGTGTATGGTGCACAAGCACCGCCCCGTGGCGTGATGTGATATGCCGTACCCGGTCGGGATTTCCGGGTGTGGCCAATTTTTGAATATTGAACCAAGAGCATTTGACCACTACCAATAGTGTATGGTGCACACGCACAACCCTGTGGCATGTTCCTGCAGTTATGTTGTGCTGACCTTCGTGTCCTTTTCGCGTGATGTGGCTTGCAGGTAGATGCGTTCTTATCTCGTTTGCTGCATTTGAGCCCGTGCTGCTAGAAAATAATACCGTAGCTTGCAATATAGCTGCAAAATATACATTTTATCACCTGCCTTGATGTAACTGCAGTGTCTTGTCACTGCCCTCATAACTAGCTCTGTAGATATGATAAGTACTTATACATACCCAATTCAATATACTCGCATCATAGGGTGTTACCGCGTGTTACTGGTACATTCCCGCTAGTGGTACATTCTCGCTACAACATATACAGGCGGCGACTCTATCAAAATATGCCGAGGCATGTATCTGGACTCCCGATCTGGGCGATTGGTCAAATTCTAGCATCGTCCGAAATATCGCCGAAATATTGCCGGTTCGCAACTTCCGTCGCATCGGAGTGCTCATGCAAACTCTCTCCGCAATCATTGCGTAAGTATCGCACCATCAAAGCGAGCTCGAAAAAGCTATCCTCAACATCATCGATAGCGCGGCTTGGTGGGCCAAGTTATCGTTATGTTTGTAGCGCAAGGGCTTATTCAAGGTTAATTAAGCGCACCTTCGGCTGAAGATTATTCTATTACATCAGAGTTATTGTTTACGCAAGCAAATAAAATGGTGATAACTCCTAGAACGTCAAACTGGAAACTGGAAACATTCCGAACTGAAAAAAAGGTACCGTCGTTCCCGCCTGAACCTTGAGAAACTTCCTCGTTTCACGGTTTCCCAACCCTTAGAAGTTTAAACGTGAGTATTCCTGAAACGTGAGTATAAAGCGGCGTGGCATCATTAAAACACCGCATCATTCCCGGTTTCCCGCGTCGATGATTCATGGCAAACCGGGACAGGCGCCATCGAGTGTCACCCGAGGATTGCATGAGCAAAATGCAAATTGCGATTTTCTTATCCTTCGCCAGTTTCCCCAATGATCGACTACCGCGATCTCCTCGTTTGAGCGAGATCACGATAGCTCGCAGTCCTCGCCAGATATTCGTAACAGTCCCTAACAAGGAATCAAAATAAAAACTTTTGTTGCATATCGTTGCATATCATGATGAATCATATCACGGCCGGACAAATACCGAGCCCAGATGATTCGGATATGTGGTATGGCATGATCAAAGTATCCAAGGGTCGCTTCATGGAGAGGTGTATTCCGTCTATCTGCTTCCCACACAGGCACAATATTCATAGGAAGCGAAGGGCTTATAGAACGCGAAGGGAGGTAGTGATCTGTCCCATCTCAAGTCATCTGCGTTGTCAAACGAATCTAGGTACTTTGTTTAAGCATGGGAACCATGAATTGTACACGTCTACTCTTGATTTTGATGAGTGCTTGATACTTGTGCATGCAACCTACACGTGATCAGTTGAGACTGCCTATTTGTACATCACTTGAGCTCAAGTGATGAAAGAAAATCCTGCACCGCAACATTATACGGACCAGGTTCGTCCACCATCGTCATGTGTCCAGACCTCTCAAAGAGCTGGCGTTGGACGTTTGGAATAGCCTCAGCCATTGCATCCGTTACTGGTGGTTGCATTGTATCGTATTTGCCATTGGTTAATAACGTGGGCACTTGGATGCCCGCCAGCTTGTGCGTTATGCTCCAGTTCTTCAACTTGCCACCGATGGTGAATTCACTCGGACCTGCAGTATCAAAATCTCCATTGCGCCACCTACGCTTAGACTGTAGATGTATGATAGCTCAAACAAGTGCATGGAAAGGACCTGCAACTGCCGGCTTCACCTCGATAATCCATATTCAATTCAGGAGATGAACAGGACACGCAACAGTTCTCACATTGCTGAGGGCATTGACTGGTATGCAGATGCATTTCCCCTGGCAGTATTGACTGATATTGCACCTTTACGTTGCTCAGGCTCTTGGAAGGCTCTGCCATAAGACTAAGGGCACAGGAGGACAGTACACACGGCATATGGCTGAAATAAGTGAATGACAGTGCATGCACATCAAATTGCTGACGGCATTTGATGACGACACAAATTGCACAAATTACTGATGACATTCAATGACAGTCCACATGCCACATGCCCTATGACATGGCGTAACACTGAATACACCCCATAACCGATGACACTGCTGTGCGCGATGAAGGCCCTTTGTGGTGAAACAACGCTGTTACACTCTGAAGTGAACAGCCCGCACGCCTATATCTCACATTAGCTGTCATCACCAACATCCTCACAAAATGTGAAGCCCAGGTGCTATTGGCCCAACACACAGCATACTGCTCCACAGCCACGGAAGGCACAATGCTAAAACTGGAATACAGCAAAAGACAAAAAGTGCCCTCCAAAACGACACACAGACAGTAGCACACCCTGCCACCATGAGGGCTACAACTTGCACTTACTCGTATATCATATGTCAGTTGCACACTGCTCCTTCCTAACTAGATAAACGTCAAGATATTCAGGCATAGCGACACGTAGGGGGAAACAGGAACTCCCGGATATTCACTTACTGCTCAGGCCGCGCCTTGCATGCCAAAACTTTACCTTGAATAGCCGTGTAAATCTGTTCATTAACGTTGTCGAAGGCACTTTGTACGCAATCTGGTTTCGGGGAAGTCCGAACTGTGTAAAAGCTTGTCAAGCCCTCTGCGATGGCAGCATACAACTCTGTGTCGTACTGCTGGTCCCGCTCGGCCTTGTCTATGGCTGCTTGTATATGAGGAGGGAGCGTGCTGAGGATAAAGTCCTCCTGCGCTCTCTTGTACAGTTGAGCATCGGAAATGGCGCCGGCAAGAACGAGCCCTTGCAGACCAGCCGGCTGCCTGAGTGCATAGAGTTGCGCCACGACCGACCCCCACGAGTGCCCGAGCACGTGGTAACCTTTCTCCGGGAGATCGAAATATTCAATCACGTCTGCCAGCTCTGCAAGATAGTAGTCTATCGTCAACGTCCAAGGGGCGTCCCGCTTCAGGTCGGCAACGCACTCCGACTCCCCCACGCATACCTGATCGTAGAAGATCACTGGCCGACCATCACACGCCAGCTGCGCCAAAGGCTGGAGGTATGTGTGGGGGAAGCCGGGACCTCCATGCACCACCACAAGAGGCAGCTGCGTCGAGTGCTTGAGGTCGCCATAAACCCAGCAGGCAACATCAAGACCGTTGACTGCAATTGAAAATCGTTTGAAGCCAGGCTCGCACCAGTCGGGTGTGATGGCCGTACAGCTGAGCAGTGCCTCGGCGTTCGCAGATTCGGGGATGCAGGCCAGGAATGCGGATGCTACTCCCAATTGCAGTACCTCTCGCCGCGACGGGCGATGACTTTGTGAGGAACAGTCCTCGAAGGGAAATTCCAGCTTAGAAGCGTTGCATTCTGGCGGCTTTGAGACCCTGCGATCAAGATATATTCGCAAGCGGGACTCAGGGGCGGAATAGGAAGGAAGCACGCGAAGGATGATCGTCAACTCCTTTGAACTGATAGCAGGACTATCATAGCGATTCAAGTTGGACAGAGGCCTCTGACCACCTGTCATAGCGATTCAAGTCGGACAGAGGCCTCTGACCACCTGTCATAGCGATTCAAGTCGGACAGAGGCCTCTGACCACCTGTCATAGCGATTCAAGTTGGACAGAGGCCTCTGACCACCTGTCATAGCGATTCAAGTTGGACAGAGGCCTCTGACCACCTGTCATAGCGATTCAAGTCGGACAGAGGCCTCTGACCACCTGTCATAGCGATTCAAGTTGGACAGAGGCCTCTGACCACCTGTCATAGCGATTCAAGTTGGACAGAGGCCTCTGACCACCTGTCATAGCGATTCAAGTTGGACAGACGCCTCTGACCACCTGGCATAGCGATTCAAGTTGGACAGAGGCCTCTGACCACCTGTCATAGCGATTCAAGTTGGACAGAGGCCTCTGACCAACGGCAGCAGGCCACAGGTTGCTATCGTGGGTGCACCTGTGCTGTTTCTTCCGCGTCGCCAAGGGCCTTCTATGCCAAGATCCTTGGAGGGTGGTTGTGGACTTGGAACTGATCGACATCGTTAACCTGCTCCATCTTGGCCCACAAATGTTAACCTACAAGGTCGTTTGTGCTTATTTGGAGCAGCAGGCTGTCGTATCATGTCGTTCCAGCTAAACATCCAGCAGTTCGTGCGGCAGCTCATATTATTGGAAACGTCTGGCCGACTAATGCTCATGCACACGTAACTGAATACCCCAAAAGACCGTGCACATGTTCGTATTCCTTATCTGACTCCACTCAATACGCAACATTGCACTACAACACTGAAATGATGTTTCTTGGTATACATGCATGGGAATCCGTGGCCGTTGCGAAAACTTCATGAACGCCGAAGGCTAGTTGGAACACTTAAAACAATAAAAGTGCAACAAAGATGTCGAGTGAATATCTCTAACGCCAGAGACTGCGCTCTTCATAGGCCCTCGCCGATAGGTACGCAGTGGAAGCCTTTCTTGGACGCACCCAAGAGAGTGGTGTGCCAACTAAGGTACCTCAAGGACTTCGAGTCGCACTTCCCTCGACCTGTGTTTCCCAAGCCCGCAGGCGTTCGCACTTTTCCAAGAGCACTATGGAAAAAGGGTGTAGCTAAGCGAATCTAGTTACGCCGCATGCGCAGAGCGTGTATGAGGTGCCCTAACTTGGCAGCGCCACAGCGACAAGGAACAGCGGGATTCCCCACTCACGGACGGTACCGCCCACGCCAGACTGGAAAGTCGACGAGTTGTGTGCTAATACAAGCCGTAAGCGATGCAGACTGTATGCCTTTGGTGTCTCTAATGGCGTGAACGCGTCATACGAGTTTCCGAAACTAGTATACACGCTAGGACGAGCTCCCAACCGATTCCACTCGACGTTCCCAAGTGGAAGTCCCAACCTGACTGGCGTTGGATAATCCACACCTCAAGAAAAAATACGTGGCAGGAAACAACTACTGCAATGAGCGTTCCCCCGTACTCGTGAAGGTCTCGGCCAGTTCTCTAAACCGGTTCCTAAACGCCCGTCGCGTGACATGACCCGGTTGTGATGTGTTGTGATTGGGATCAGGCCGTGACATTGGCATTTAGGAACCGGTTTAGAGAACTGGCCGAGACCTTCACGCGTACGCGTTCCCCCCGCTGCTCTGCTCGTGGCGACGCCGCTCAGCGGGGACGGTCATAGCGCCCCTCGCCGGCGTGCCGATAACTGAGTCGATATACCTGTCGATAAGACGAGCGTTCTCGACCAACATCAAAGCTCTCGTCTGCACGGATCCGTTAACAGTCCACACAGCAGACGAGAGATTTTTTTGCTCCTAGTTCCTGTCTTGGTTTCAGAGCAGAAACCCTACTTTGTCTCCGCTAAGCTGCACTGCTGCAGACACAAGTTTTTGTTCAACGTGTATACCTCGCGAATGAATTTTGCACCTGCGCTAGGAGCAGGTAAGATCCTGGCGCTGTCGGGCATAATAATAATAAAACATTTACGTCGATGAGTAAGGCAACGCCTTCGGAACGATCTACTCGAGTCTGTTCCCCTCATACATGACAGTCTGCTAAGGCAGGAAGCATTCCACAAAGCGTGGAAGCAGGGGTGGCAAAGCACTAATGAAAGCGTGTCTGCCACCAACGTCGGAAAAAACATCAGCAGGCCGTGGAGCTGATGCACGATGGAGATGGAGGCGGTGTGGGCGGTGGTGGTGATGAAGTGAGAAAAGCCCAGGGGTGCTCCGGCCGGTGGTGCCCCCTTAGGGCCGGGGCCCTAAGGGGCCCCAGCCCCGTGGGGGCTGGGGGGAGGGTGGGGGTTCACATAGCTGCCTAGCATTTCCCCTGCTGCCTGTACCGCCTCGGTTTCTTTCCTATCCCCCATGCAGAGCTCCTGAATACTGGGTGCCTCTTCTACAATGCCACTTTCAGGTAAGGCTCCCGTTTCATGCAGTATGCATCTTTCCCTCGCATGACGCCTACACATCCTGGACAATTTTTTCAAGAGTGTCTTCACCCCCCGATGTGGAACCCCGATCCCTTTAGAGCACCTTGCCAAAGCCTTCTGGTAAGTAACCCATAAGAGCAAGTTCCTCCGGCCATTCTACCGCATTAAGGAAGGGGGTTCCTCCTGCGTTCCTGTGCCCGCCATCCAAGTCGGGCATCTCTTTCTCCGCAACGATGCCACGCTCACAACTGCGCGGGCTATGCGCCTGCAGATCCTTCGCAACTCACAGATTCGCGCGCCAAGGAACGCGGGGGATCAGAGCCCGTGCGCCCTGTTTTGTAAGCATCGCCGGGATCTGCGCTGGTACGTAAAGTGTTAGCCTGCATAACGAGCATGGCGCATAGCCTGCATGACGAGACAGACGCTTTTCATTCTTTCGCTTCTGGTTGCTGAGCTTGGCAGGTACGCGGCTGGATCCTAGGTTTCCTCGTTGCGAGCTATTTCTTAAAGTATCGTTAAACTACAATTATTCTAGCTTGGTGTGAAGTTCGATTGGTATTATTGTGACAGCTTCAACTTTTGATTGTTTTCTGCTTTTCACTTTCTTTGTGTTGCAAAACGGCGCCGCTATCCCGCTGCACTATGCTTGTAGAGGCCGTCGTCCGTGGAACTTGATTCCCGGCTTGAGATCAAACCCAACGGTTTCGCTAACGGGGTGTCTATGGCGCAGGGCATTCTGCACAGTCTATGGCTTTTTCTTTTCGAAGTAGGTTTTCCCCAGATATCAGTCCCGACTGCGTCAGACCCTCAGGTACAATGCACGCTGGAGTTTGTAGTTATAGCCATATGAGGGGGTCCAGTCTCAGCGGGATACCCCTGCTGAGCTCAGGTTGAACTCCTGACATCCCCATCTCGGGCGCACACTCGGTTGGGCACTGCGCAGTCGAGTGTGCGCCCGAGACTGGCGTATTCGTTGCACGAAGCATTGCTCAGCATAGCATATTATAGTTACGCCCACAACATATCACAACACTGCGCAGCAGGGGCACGGCATCCGGCTGCGGAAGTGGAGGATCCGACATAGCACAGCACAGCACAACACAACATATGCAAAACAGGGCACAACACAACACAACACAATAATTACACATGCATAGCACAGCACAACCATGGCCGTTGCATATGCATAACACAACATAGCACAACATATGCATTTGCATATGCATAGCATAACACAACACAACACGACACCGCTTTTACATCTGCATAGCATAGCATTTGCATTTCCGCATAGCACAAGGCATTATATGCATATCGCAACATAGCACAACATAGCATTTGCATATGCATAGCACAACACAGCAATGGCCGGTGCATATGCTTATGTGCGTGGCAGTGAGGGAGGGGCTGCAGTCTCAGCGGGATATACCCGTGCTGAGCTCAGGTTGAACTCCCGACAGCCCCATCTCGGGCGCACACTCGGCTGGGCACTGCGCAGTCGAGTGAGCGCCCGAGACTCAGCGGCATTTGCTGCACGAAGCATTGCGCGGCATAGCATATTATAGTTACGCCCACGGCAGAGCACAACACCGCGCAGCAAGGGCATGGCATCCGGCTGCGGAAGTGGATTCCGGAGATCCGACATAGCACAACACAGCACAGCACAACACAACACAACACAGCACAACACAACACAGCACAACAGCACAGCACAACACAACATATGCGTAACACAGCACAATAATTGCACATGCATAGCACAGCACAATAATTGCACATGCATAGCACAACATAACCATGGCCGTTGCATATGCATAACACAACATAGCACGACATATGCATTTGCATATGCATAGCATAACACACCACAACACGACACCGCTTTTACAATCATCTGCATAGCATAGCATTTGCATCTCCATAGCACAAGGCATCATATGCATATCGCAACATAGCACAGCACAGCATTTGCATATGCATAGCACAACACAGCATTGTCTGTTGCATAT
>LGRX02010076.1:0-24122 GCA_001247695.2 Cymbomonas tetramitiformis | reverse complement strand
TATGGACACGGGCATGAAGCAAAACCAGAAGCAGCAGCAGCAGCCCCAGCAGCCCCAGCAGCCCCAGCAGCAACAGAAGCAGCAGCAGAAGCAACACTAGCCCAAGCAACAGCAGGATTGATCGCATCAGCAGCAGCAGCAGCAGCAGCAGCACACACAGAGGAGTCTGACAGCGAGACCGTCAGCCAGAACTTGCTGGGAGGAAAGGCGGTGGATGAGAAGGAAACGCCATCGCCAGGTGAGGACGACCTGTCCAATATCCGTGTGTTAATGCCCGAAGGATGGGAGAGGGACATGGAAACGGAAGGGTTTTGCGTGGCACGGGTTGAGGGCGTCGAAGTTTCCCCTCAGGAGCACGATGGATGCGTGACCGGGGAGTGGTTGAATAACTTCGCCGACCTGAATTCAGAGGACCGGGATGCACGCTACGACAGTAGTAGGTGGATAGGAGACGTGGATCGGAGGTGTTTTCTGGGGAGGATGATTGCGGAGGTAGGGAGGCAGGTCATTGCAAACCCAGGGTGGAAGCGCACGACCGTGCGACCGGACGTACTTCGCAAGGGGAAAGGTGGGATGTCTGCGTTGCTGACGCTGCCCGGGGCTGATCTGCAGAGCCCGCATTTAGACGGCACAGAACTATCCCTTATTTTTTGCTTCACTCCAGGGTACCCTGTGGGGATATTTCCGGGTTCTCACATGCGGTGTGGTGCAAGGGAGTCCCTTTTTGTAGGGCAGGCATATGAGGTATTAATGTTCCGGCGTGGGGTTTTCCACTTTGGGGAAGCCTACCCTGGCTGTTCCTGGCCGACGATTCCGTCGAACGCCGTAAAGCTGGGGCCGAACGTCCGTCGGGGGGCACATTCGTACGTGGATAGGTCATCGGATGTGCCCGTGTACAACCTGACAGAGTTTACGGTGGAGTACGCAGCTCGCCGGCGAAGCAGGCGCTTGGAAGGCGAGGAGGTTGCCAACCTCTTGGGCGTGGACTACAACGTCATCTTCGACGGGGGCCTCGCAATGTTGGGCTCCGAAGTGGTCATCCTCCAGTCTTCGGTCACGGAGGAGAAGGTGGAGGTCGGCGTGATGGAGACGGGCGCCCTCAAGACGGTGCCCAGGGCGGAGCTGCAGCCGGTGACGAAAGCGGGCATTCCCATGAAGGGGAATTTCGTCACCCGGTTTTACGGGCCGAAGAGCGGCCTTATGGACACGGGCATCAAGCTGCAGGTCTTCGGGGGGGCGGACGTGCTGTACCCCGACAAGACATCGGGCCTGGTCTGCACGGGAATGCCCGTGCTCCTGAAAGAGGACTACGAAAACCTGCCCATGGCGCACGGTGGGGTGCTGCGCCTGGGGTATGTGCTGCGCACCAACGGCGGCCAGACGCAGGGCCTGGTGTTCCTGCAAAAAAGCTCGGGGTTTGAGGGGTGGGACTTCCAGGTGCTGCAGTTGCCATTGGGACGTGGATCGGAGGCACTGCTGGTGAGGGACGAGAAGTTCATGGCCCTTCACCCCCGCGGCAGCAGCAGCAGCAGCAGCAGCAGAAGCTCCCAGGGACGTCAGATTGCCTTGACGCAGGCTGACCTGGAGAAGGAAAAGCGCAGCTTGATGGCGTTCCGGTACGCCTTTTCTCAGGCAATGGGCGTGATCATTCAGCGGACGCGGGATGCGGCCAAGATGACCGTGGCGCAGATCAGCCGCGAGGGGGCTGGCGGTGGGGGGAAAGGTGGGGCGCTGACCACCAAGACCCTGCAAAGGGGTATGGCCAGGGAGGTGATCACCTTCAAGTGGTCAGGCAACCAGGAAGACGGATGCAACTTCCCGAAGCCTGAGGAGCAGAAGGCCAAGAGCGCGCAGAAGACAAGGGCGAAGAGCGTGAGCGGCCACAAGCGGCAGCGGGAGGAGAAGGTCGCGGCGGAGGAGGAAAAGGCGAAGCAGGCGAAATTGTTGGAGGATGCGGAGAAGATCAAGTACGCCGAGAAGCTCCGCCTGATCGAGCTGAAGGCGAAGCATGCGGAGGAGAAGGCGCGGAGTTTGGAGAGGGCGATCGGGGGAGCCACTCCAGCTGGGGGGACCACGGAGGAGCAGGTGAAGCAGGCCGTGCTCTTGAAGGAGAAGGAGCTCCGGGCGGAGTTGGCGGAGGCCGAGCGGCAAAAGGAGGCGAAGGTGTGCGAGGAGCTTCGCCGTCAGTTGGAGCAGCAGGGGAAGGAGCGGCTCCAACTGACGGCCGAGTCCGCGGAGGAGCGAGGCCGGCGGATGGCGGCTGAGCATTTCACCGCGCTGCTGGGGGAGAAGGACGAGAGACACACGTCCGACCTCAAGCAGGCGTTCGCCTGCAACGCCGACCTGGCGAAGGAACAGCTGAGCAGACAGGGCGCTCATATGGCGCTCATGTTCAACATGTATTCGCAGTTCACCAGCCTGGCGGCCGGTCGGTCGGGCCAAGGGGAGAACCCCGCCGCCCACGAAGGGATGGTGGCGTGTACCCAGCACCTGCTGAGCAACACGGAGCAGGGAGGCCAAAAAGGGAAGCGCAAGGAGCTCATGGCTCCCCCGGCGGTCCCCGGGAAAAGGACCCCGGAAAAGCCACCGCAGAAAAGGATGCGCGGAGACGAGCTCCGCGCATTTTTATCGGCTTGCCAGAAGGCTGCAAAAAAACTCGCAGCCGATCTGAAGAGCGAGGACGACGATACGGTGGCGGCTGCGGAGATCGAGCTCAACATCCACAAGGAGATCGTCTCGGGGGATGTTGATGCCGAAGAAGGCGAGGAGGGCAAGTCCGAGAAGATCCTCGAGCTTTTCCACTCGATGGCGGGGAAGTAGTTGCTATTTAGTTTTGCTATTGTTTACTACTTGACAGTACACTTCAAAATAAGTGCATCCCACAAGCATTTGTTGCTGACTTGTTTGCCACAAGCATCCGTTCTTGACTTGTTTCCCATGCATGCACAGCTCATGATCATGTTTAGTATCATTTCATAAGCATATAACAAACTATAACTCAAACCACTCCGAACTTGCTATCTGTTTCGCACGATCACGGGTTAGTCGGGTACATACGTAAGGAAACCCTATCCAATTCAAGCGACACACGGCCGTACGGGGCACCCGGCGATGAACCAACGACATTCCGGTCACTCATGATCATTTTGGAAGCATTTCATAAGCATATAACAAACTATAACTCAAACCACTCCGAACTTGCTATCTGTTTCGCACTATCACGGGTTAGTCGGGTACATACGTAAGGAAACCCTATCCAATTCAAGCGACACACGGCCGTACGGGGCACCCGGCGATGAACCAACGACATTCCGGTCACTCATGATCATTTTGGAAGCATTTCATAAGCATATAACAAACTATAACTCAAACCACTCCGAACTTGCTATCTGTTTCGCACTATCACGGGTTAGTCGGGTACATACGTAAGGAAACCCTATCCAATTCAAGCGACACACGGCCGTACGGGGCACCCGGCGATGAACCAACGACATTCCGGTCACTCATGATCATTTTGGAAGCATTTCATAAGCATATAACAAACTATAACTCAAACCACTCCGAACTTGCTATCTGTTTCGCACTATCACGGGTTAGTCGGGTACATACGTAAGGAAACCCTATCCAATTCAAGCGACACACGGCCGTACGGGGCACCCGGCGATGAACCAACGACATTCCGGTCACTCATGATCATTTTGGAAGCATTTCAAACCAAAAACAAAAAAAAAATAAAATTGGAAGGAGTGGCGTCTTCCAATTTCGAGCGATCGTCGTTGTAGGTCCCAGGTCTGAGCAGTATAAGGTTTGGAACTCTGTAGAGTTCTGCTCCGACACTTGATCTGTTTTCGGGAAGGGTATCATTTTTGTTACAGAGTTACGGTGGAATTTTCAGTGTATACATATTCGGTAAATTCTCACTATGGATGATTTTTCAGACGCGCAGTTGGAAGAGAAGATCGCCAGAGTTAAGGCGTCACCTGAGTTCGCAGCGTATTCAGCAAAACTTGATGAGATCGTTCCGTCTTTCTCCGAAGCCGAAAAGAATTTGCAATCTCACTTGGCAGCTTTGGTCCAGGAGCAGCGCAACAGGTTGGCTAGCGGCACAGCGACCGCAATCCTGCAGTCAGTAGGGGCGAAAGCGCCAGAGAAGAGAAAACTCCAGCGCCCTACCGCTTGGACCTCCGGCGGTTTCGTCCATACCAAGCAAGGAGGATCAAAATCTGAGGACCTTTCTTGTAAGCGGCAGTTCGACAACCTGAACAAGGCCGATGATGTTTTCTTCGACGTCAACCAGCACCTGGAGGGGCTCGAGGCCCCTGAGTCGATCACCGAGGAGCGAATTGCGAAAGTCAAAAAAGCGCAAGCAGCAATCCAGGAAGGTATGCTCTGGGCTGAAGAACAGGCCCAAATTATCGACATAGCGTTTAAGTTTGGATGGCCTACGGCCCAAGAGTTCGAGGGAGAGCCAATCGTGGCTACTGAGGAACAAGAGAAGAAGTTGAAAAAAGCCAAGAAGGCTATAGCTGAGCGCGCGGCGAAGCTAGAAAAGGAGAGAAATGCTAAACGCACTCGCGTCAATGACAACGGGCCGTTTGCAGGCGGACGCAATCGCGTTACTCAGCCTGTTGTGCAGGGTAGAGCTTGCTTTATTTGTGGTTCTCCAGACCATATCTCGCCCCAATGTCAGGGTTATGACCGATGACATATGTGTCATACATGCCATACGTGTCATACCTGTCATACATGTCATACCATGTCATGTCATGTCATGTCATATATTATTATGACAGTCGGTCATGTCATATATTATTATGACAGTCGACAGTATGGTCGATCATGACTGTACAGGTCGAGTCGCGTCATACATTTATGACAGTCGTCAGTACGGTCGACGATGACTGTACATGTCGCCAGATGATTATGTCATATCATCAGGCATCCCTGTCATCGAGAGTTCGTATGATTGAACTCGAAGATGGCAAAGCAAAGATACATCTTGGAAACAAACCAAGAACCATCTTTAGCTTTCAGCATGCGCAGAACTCGCATGTGCAGCATGAACGAACTAGTCGTTACTACCATGCTGGTCGTTCAACCTACGTCTCGGGTTCACAACCCAATGGCGGTACCATCTAAGATGATGGGTGACGTAGGTATAAAAGTGAGGAAGCGTTGTGCTTCAGCAGATCTTCTACGGAGACTGCACTCACAAAATTCCGCTCATACGTACACTTGCATTGCTGTTCAACTTTGCAGTGTTACTTTTGTATATTGATAATATATCGCGGCGCTTGTATGTTTAGCCGTAACAATGGTATTCTAAACTCGTCAAGGCACGAACACGAGAACTCAAGTGAGTGCAGCGTTAGATATTGTATATATCACATTGTTCGCAGGTTGCAGGTTCGCGCATACAAGCAACAGCGCTCGCAGTTATACTGAATATCTGCAAACCGAATAATAAATACGCTCGAATATCGACAGCATACGGATTGCGCGAGGATTGATCATCGCGAACATATCCGCAGCTGACAGCATTCGCAGAGAAATCGTCTTAATACTATAAGCGACAAGGTGTGCGCACAGTATACGGATCGTATACATATGATGTCAAAATTCGCAGGATTGTCACGGTATGCGAGATGCAGATGCGCTAGTGAAAAATGACCGTCAGTACGTATGATTCGCATCAGCTGCGAATGGACGTACGAAATTTCGTTAAACAGCGCGATCGCATTCATTTATGCGACAATACACCGGCGACAATGAGATACTTTGTGAAATAATTGGCAACATCGATTTTCGCAAATGATCTGCTTGAATCGTATACAATAATCCGCTTGTACGATGATTTTTAGCTCGTCAGCGCGATGTGCACCTGTCATAATTTCATCGGATGCAATAAACGCACGATTTTAGGGCGCATGATTCCTGATGTATCTACATGCAGCGAGACATTCATTTGTCTACAGTGTCCGCCATCCGTACATATGCCATGTTGCGCGCGTCAATATCCTCTGCAGAATAATTGTATACTCGCAGGGATATTTTGGATGGATGCATGACGGACACATGATTACTATACTGCAGCATTTTACACCACATATTGATGACTGCAGAAATATTTCAAACCGTCAGCATTTGTATGCTTATTGCAATATAGTGTGCAAAAGATGTATATACCGAGTTTGCAATGATTGCATTATATACCAACATGCAGCACATGAGTATATGCAGCACACACCAGCATGCAGCACGCACCAACATGCAGCATTACACCATGTATACATTCTATACTGAGTGACTGCAATATTGTAAGTTGTGTATGCATCACGTTAGCAGATGTTATGTATAAACCAGCTTGATCACGTTAGCAGCTGGAATATGTGACATTATATTACAATGCATCAGACATGCACATAAGCATACTTGCTGTGCATGTTAACTATATTCGAACCCATATAGTGTAAGGTGCCTATTCAATGATCTCAACACAATAATTAGCTCGTTATGACCCGGTGGAGTCGAGATACTCTTCGGACCACATATCGTTCTATTGTGGATCACTGAAAGGATTGCTCACCGGAACTATATGTGAAATAAACCAGCAACGCATTATTGTGAATGAGATGATCTCAGGACTACAACAACCCCTAACCTGATATATATCATGCTAGATTCATTCAGTACATGGTATGCTGATTATCATCCTGCATGATAAACTGTTTGGGAATGTTGAAATATCCAGAACTTATCTTCTTGTAAGTGTATAAAAGTGAACACACACACTAGGTACTAATCAGTAGTACCATACACTGCACATCACCAAGCATTCATCATACATGTTAAGATTCACTGACTTAAAGTGAATAAATTAACTATATTATGTATGATAATATGGATCCCACTTCCAAACACATGTGCGTGGAAGTGTCAGTGATGGCGATACATAAGGGAACAGGATAAGAAACCATGCTGAAGGGCTGGATGGAGAATATCTCCAGACCCGAAGGCATTATACAATGCTCAAATAAGCAGCTGGTCACTGCTGAGCATTGTCCATTCGTCTCACATATCAGCTGGAGCAACTACAACAAGTACATTGCATTATGATAGTTGATTCAGAATTGATCAGCTCAATTTGCATGTAACATACAGATCAGTTTTCACATGATTTCTGACAATAGTGTAAAGGACATTCACACACACATAAATGTGTTGTGTGAAGTTGCTGTGATTGTATCCAGCAAAGTCCAGATTTGTTCCAAATGAGATATATCACTTTGATAAATCTTAAGAGCACAGACCTATGCTCAAACAAATCATAGGTTGAGAAACATCACTAAAGTGGGTGTTTCCACTTAAGTTAATTAATATATACATAACCAGAAAAGTACATTTGCTGTGCATGGGTTTAAATCAGTAAAACCCAGAATGCTGTCAACTGTAAATGTTGATATACAGCACAACTCACTTATTTGCTATAAAAAAATGTCATATGCAAAAGTGAAGTTCCTTGTAATGATTCTGTACTTACATTTCACATTTACACTGAAATATGTCACCACAGCAATATTTCAGACAGCTGAAAAAAGCTATAAAATAGGTGAAAAAGCTCCACGTTTAATTTCAAAATGAAAAATGTGTGCCCATTTTATGTAAGATTATGATTTTATACCTATTAAGGTATCAGAAAATCATAATGACACATGTCATATCAGTGTGACACCCTAAAATATTAGGTGTTGAATATATATGGGTAACGCTATTGCTATGGCAATAAATCGCTCAAAATGCTGTACGTAAAACACATTTTGAAAATTTCGGATTGATTTTTTTTGATAAAATGAATGTTTATATATCAAATATCAATCCCTGATTTATGCAGCATGTGTAACGCCCTGTAACAACCCTAAAATTAAATGTGTGTAACAGGGGTGTAACGTACCTCCTAAAAAACACTTTACGTTTATGTGAATATTAAATGCAGTTTTGCTTAAAAATCTTTGCAAAAACGTTATACTGCTTATTTTTTACCTGTATTAGGGTTACTGATATCAAGTAACACCCTAAACACTGTATTGAGTAACAGGGTCACTGTAACTATATATGCTCTAAAATGCCAGTTTTATTTCGTAAAACTTCGTTTTTTGGCATTATTATATCATGCTAAATCATCATAGACATGATAATACTATGGGCAACAACCCTAAAACTGTAGGGCAACAACCCAAAAACTGCAGGGCTACAACCCAAGGACTGTAGGGCTGCAACCCTAAAACTGTAACAGCTGATTCCTATAAGGAATGCATGCTGAATGAGGTATTGGCAATTGACAACTGCCACTGTATCACACACTTCCTTGAGGGGGGAAGAAGGTGGATATATGTACATGCATAACCTCATCATAATATACAGATATACCATATATAACATAGGTATATATATATCTTCACACACTCAGTTAGCTGAAGAGATTTTGGTGTTGTGTTTTGTCTTTATTAGATGGCAGAAGCAGAAGATCCAGATATTCCACCCATCAATGCAGATCCGTCTACATGGTTCTTTGACATCTTAGGCTCATATGATGCATACAGTCGTTTCAAGATCCCGAAATGGCACGCTGGTTATGATAATACCCAGACCAGATTCGACAAGATAGGGTTCTTCGACAATATCAGCCGAATGAAGCCTGATATGAGCAGATATCGAGATCCTGAAAACGAGCCTCAGGAACCAGATGAAGAATATACTGCAGACAATCCTCCAATGATTTTCACAGATCCAGATACAGCACCAGCACCATCTCCATCCAGTTTGGTTCCCAAAGTGAAAATGGCACCACCAAACCAGTACAAATCAGGAATGGACGCAGAGGTTTGGTTGGAAACCGTGGATAGATACTTCCAATTCACGTATCCAGGAGTTCCAGATAAAGACTTGATCACAGTTTTCCTGACCTTCATACAGAATAATGATCGACACTATTTCCAGGTCGTGGCAAATCAACCAGATGCCACATTTGCAGGAATCAGAGGGATTTTCCTCAGACAGTTTGGTAACCCCCATAAAAGATCAGTGGCTAAAAAACACCTAATGTCACTGAAACAGGAAAACCAGACTTTTTCAGATTATCTACGCACATTCACTTCACTGGCTGCACTGGCAGCAGTTGAACTGGAAGATGTGTTGATAAAGGACAGATTCGTCAACAGCGTAGATCCGGAACTTCGCAGACAGTTTCATTTACGATTCCTGACAGAGACAGAAAGGAATAATATGTCGTGGTCACTAACCACACAGATATTGCTCGACTTGAACTATGTTGTTCATTCGAAGCAATCAGAGACTCTTCATTATCGAGGGCAGAAGGAACAGTCATCTGGAGGGCCAGCCAAAAAGGATAAGGACAGAGGACGTGGCAATAAGCCATATGACAGATCCAAAAATCAGAATTGGAAACAGAATGACAGTCAGAAGTCCAATCAGAATAGGAATAAAGGAAAAAGTGGCAAAGGCAAGGGAAAAGGAAAAGGAAAAGGACAATCACAGAAACAGAATCAGAATAAGACTTGCCATCGTTGTGATCGACCAGGTCACATCGAGAAGGATTGTTGGGCCACCACTACCAATGATGGAAAGCAGATCAAAGGCAAGCCACCAGCACAGAATCCCTTTCAGAATCAGAGACAGCCACAGAAGAATCAGGGTGCAAAAGATGGGTCTAACAAACTCATTAACACAATCAACACCCTGGTCAAGGAACTAAAAAATCAGCATAGTATCAATGCAGCAGTTGCAACTTCAGATCCAGCAGCTCCAGTTCCAGCAGCTCCAGCTCAGGGAAACTCTCCGGGTACTGCACAAGTACCGGTGATGAGAGCACCCCCCGAGGGTAGATCAGCCAGAAAATGCCACTGAAGCAAGTGGCCAGATTGAGAGTATTTCAGAGGAAGTCCTATCCAGACTGACACTACAGTTTCAGCAGATGAATAATCCCACAGAAAACATCGCACAGATGCAATCTCAGACAGCACAGCTGAAATCGCAGAAAAAGCTGTTGCTGTATAAGGGGAAAGTCCATGGACAGAATACTCACATTTTGGTTGATCCAGGAGCCACATCATCTTTTATCGACAGACAATTTGCTTCTCAGCTGGGTATATCACCATCAGATTCATCATCATTCTCAGTGGGGTTGGCTGGAGGAAGCCAATTACCCTGTACATCCTATCTTCCCAATGCTACATTCACGCTGGGCAAGTATAAGGATTCAGTAGATCTCTACATCATTGACATGAAACCATTCACTGTCATTCTGGGTCAAGATTGGTTGGAGAGGAGGAATCCACATATTGACTTTCAGACCAAAAATCTGACGATCACTAGGAAGCATTCATCAGGCTCCAGTATTCGCACAGTATTGTCCAGAGTTGAGCAGACTCCAGACTCAGATGGCCTTCCTGAAATGGAATTGGTCAGTGCCACCACTATGAGGAAACATCTCCGTCGCATTCGATCCAGTGGTTCGGCTGAAGAAGCCGTAGCATATCTCTTTTTCCTCTCCGAGGTCGATGGTGAATTGGTCTTTGCAGCATCAGACTCAGACACCACAATGGAAGACCCCGAGGTCACAGCAGCACGTGATCAAGTGAGAGAAGACTTTTCAGACGTTTTCCAAGAGGATCTTCCGGCTGGTCATAGGCCAGAGCGGTTTGAAGGTGGATATCATAGAATCGACATCGAACCTGGACATAAGCCTCCTTCACAGCCAGTACGCACCATTCCAGCACCCATGATGGAGGAACTCAAACGGCAAATCATCAAATATGTCGAGTTGGGTATCCTTCGTCCATCATCATCGCCATATGGATGCCCAATCATTTTCGCTCCTAAGCCAGGGGGAAAGTGGAGGATGTGTTGTGATTATCGTGCCCTGAATAACATCACCATCAAGGACACGTATCCACTACCACCACATGACACCCTACTAGAGCAGCTGAAGGGATCAAGATGGTTCAGTAGATTTGATTTCAACCAGTTCTTTCACCAAATCCCCATTCATCCGGATGATATACATAAAACTGCTATTCGCACCAGATACGGTTCTTATGAATGGACAGTTATGCCTTTCGGATTGACCAATGCTCCTGCAACAGCACTTCGTGTAGGAAATCGGGCATTTTTCGACTTCATCGACCAGTTCCTTGTCATATTCATGGACGACACTATCGTATACAGTCCAGATTTTGACAGTCATGTGAAGCATGTTCGACAGTTCCTCCAGCGTTGCAGAGATCACCAGTTTTTCATCAGGCCTTCCAAGGTGGAGTTGTTCGTTAAATCTATAGATTTTATCGGACATCACATATCTGAAGCAGGCCTATCCATCATCGAAGACAGGATCAGAGCAGTCATGGCAATTCAGCCTCCAGTGTCTTATGGTCCTACCGTTGGAAAGCAGCCTCTACGCCGTATGGCTAAAGATGGCAAGTCATCCCTTCGGTCATTCTTGGGCATGGTTGGTCAATTTAGGAGATTCATACCAAAGTTCTCCAAAGTTGCCGAACCTCTCAATCGTCTCCTTAAAGATAATGCAGAGTTTGTCTGGGAAACTGAGCAGCAGCAGGCATTTGATAACCTCAAAAGTGCCATCTGTAACGCTCCAGTATTACAGCTTCCAGATCAGAAACTGCCATCTATTTTGGAGGTCGATGGATCAGGCACACACGTTGGCCAAGTATTACTCCAGGATCAAGGAAAAGGTATGAAGCCATGTGGCTATCACAGCGTCACTCTATCCGATACACAGAGACGTTGGCCTATTCCTGAGATCGAGCTATTTGCCATTGTGGAAGGCTTCCGATTCTTTCGCCACATCTTGTTGGGAGCTCCTGAGACTATTGTACGCTCAGATCATCAGCCACTGGTTTATTTCCAGACCAAATCCACACTGAGCCCCAAACAGGCACGGTGGTTGGATGAGCTCTCTGAGTACAACTTCCGTATAGAGCACATTGCTGGCGAGAAGAATAAGGTTGCAGACGCACTCACGCGTATCTCTACACTTTTTGAACTTACTGATTGTCTTCAACACATGGACATCAGTGAAGTCATTCCATCCGCAGATCCTACATTCATTGCTCTTATATCTTCTTCATCAGCTCATCAGCTACACGACATCATTATATCCGAATATGATCGTGACACATTTGCACAGACTATTTTGGCTAAGCTGACATCATCGACTTCATCACAGTCAGTCAGCAGCTACAGCTTCGAGCTCATTCAGGGGTTGATCTATCGTAAGACCATATATGGCAGACAGCTGTACATTCCACCAACAGCTAAAGTCCCCACAGATGACGGTGAGATCACACAACTTCGCCACATTCTTCTTCATGAGTGCCACTCAGCCACTATTTCTGGTCATGTAGGCAAAAATCGCATGCTTCATCTTCTGCGTAGCCGGTATTATTGGCCAGGAATGACAACGGCAGCTATCAAGTACATTCGGGAGTGCCCCGTTTGTCAGCGCCAGAAAACGAGGCGACACAAGCCTTATGGTCAGGCACACATACGATATTCCGTGCCTAAGACAAAATGGCTTGATGTATCTCTTGATTGGATCACTGATCTGCCTATCACCACTAATGGGCACGACAGTATATTTGTGGTAATGTGCCAATTCTCTCATCGTTGTCATCTCATTCCCTTCAGCATGACCTGGACAGCTCAGCATACTGCTTCTATATATATGCAGCATATCTTCAAGCTCCATGGTCTTCCGAGGAACATTATCTCAGATCGAGACACCAGATTCACCTCTACATTCTGGCAAACACTGTGGAAATCTACTGGTACGAGATTGTCCATGACATCGTCACACCATCCACAGTCGAATGCTGCCAATGAGAGAAGCCATGCCTTCATTGAGGACATCCTCAGGTAAATTTCAGATTGTTGATTCATGATTTGATTTCACCATCCTCTGGTTTACAAACTGATTAGTAGCATTTTCATTTTCAGGTGTTGTTGCAATGATACTTCAGCCAATTCGTGGGAGGACAAGTTGCCTCTGGTGGAGTTTGCAATTAACAATACCGTTTCTGCATCAACTGGTTATTCACCATTTTATCTCGACTCGATGGCGCAACCACTCTCGCCTCATGATCTGGTTATTACTATCCCGCCAGAAGCTCCTGTTCCAATACAAGAAGCTATTCGAGATCATTTTGACCAGTACTCGGCTGTTCATGCCAACGCGGTAGACAACATTTTCCGAGCAGCAGAAATTAGCCAAGCCAGATTCAATAAGACTCACATGCCTAAGCAGTTCGCAGTCGGGCAGAAAGTTCTTTTACGGACCGAGTTTATTCAATGGACTGGTTTGACAGAGGCAGGCAGACACTTTAAGCAGCCATATATTGGGCCGTTCACTATTTCCAAAGTGCTTAGCCATGGACGTGCATACGAGTTAGATTTCGGAAATCTTGATATCCGTATTCATCCGGTACAGCCTGTTTCCAGATTAGAGCTGTACAATGACTCGATTCAAGCACCTTTGCCTCTGCCACAGATGATCACCGAAGAAGGGCAACCACTATTTGAGATATCACATATACTCTCGGATAAGTTCACTAGAGGTGTCAAATACTATTTAGTACGATATGCAGGCTACGGTCCTGAGCATGACACCTGGGTCAAAGCCACAGAGCTGACCAATGCAGCAGACATTATAGCTGCCTATGAAGGCTAAACATTATATTAAGCCGTATGCCCTTACTTCTTATAATATATACTAATACATGTCGATCATCTATACAACCTTGCTCTTAATGTTTATCATTATGTTGCATTGAAGCAGGAATTGATCCTTCCTTGCTAAAGGTGTAGTGAGCCTTGTTCAAAATCATACCCTTGCACAGATACGCACACATGCGAGATATCATATCTGTGGATAAATAAAAACTGCTAAATGCTACCTTTGCCAAAACCGTGGTTTGTCATCGGATTCTTGGCCAGTCATCCGAAGCTACCGGAAATAATGACTGAGGTAGAAGGAGTTGTGATCCTAAGTTGTGCTTGACAAACATGACTAAATAAATTTCACATTAGTACGTGGCGAATTCATTCTCACTCATCGCGATAGATGTTCGTCAAAGCGTGCGTACTGGACAAAAATATTGAGGAGTTGAGCAGACCGGTTAAGGATTATAAGTCCAATTCCGTTAAGCAGGGCCGCTCCGTTTGCATTAAAACAAGCCCCTTTGTTCGTTTATTATCGAAATCGGGCTCCCCATCACCGCCTAGGATCCTCCAAAGTAGCTTAAGGAGGGGAGGAAGAGTTGGGTGCACTATATCAGGCCGAGAATCGTTCGAATATAATTCGTTATAATCGTGGGATCATCGATCGCGCAAAGCGACGACGGCTAGCGCAAATAATCCGTAACGTAGACTTCGGATGCTTTGAATCGTCTAGCACATACATGATAACGTGTGGATCAATCAGTAATCCAGCGTAGGATTGTATCGCGAAAACGCTCTTCATTGAACCTTGGAACGTCACTCAACGATACGATTTCCGGAAAGGTGGGCTGCATCCTAAGGACTGTATGGCTAAATGCCTAAGGTGAGGGACTAAAGTGGACTCAGTTCCCCCCAATAACCTAAAAACACCATGAGGGACGCCTCAAATCGGTGTAAGAAGACTGGTACCAGCAAGAAGCGACAACAACAAAGACATCAAAGACATATACAAAGGTATGCCCGTTGTGAGGTCACAACTCTCTTAAGAGGGGAGATCTGTCAGGGTTATGACCGATGACATATGTGTCATACATGTCATACGTGTCATACATGTCATACATGTCATACCATGTCATGTCATGTCATGTCATATATTATTATGACAGTCGGTCATGTCATATATTATTATGACAGTCGACAGTATGGTCGATCATGACTGTACAGGTCGAGTCGCGTCATACATTTATGACAGTCGTCAGTACGGTCGACGATGACTGTACATGTCGCCAGATGATTATGGCATATCATCAGGCATCCCTGTCATCGAGAGTTCGTATGATTGAACTCGAAGATGGCAAAGCAAAGATACATCTTGGAAACAAACCAAGAACCATCTTTAGCTTTCAGCATGCGCAGAACTCGCATGTGCAGCATGAACGAACTAGTCGTTACTACCATGCTGGTCGTTCAACCTACGTCTCGGGTTCACAACCCAATGGCGGTACCATCTAAGATGATGGGTGGCGTAGGTATAAAAGTGAGGAAGCGTTGTGCTTCAGCAGATCTTCTACGGAGACTGCACTCACAAAATTCCGCTCATACGTACACTTGCATTGCTGTTCAACTTTGCAGTGTTACTTTTGTATATTGATAATATATCGCGGCGCTTGTATGTTTAGCCGTAACACCCAATGCCCACAGAATGGTGGCAAGGGGAAGGGAGGAAAAGGACGTTGAATGTTAACCGCTTCCTGCGGTATGGCGTCACTGGGTCTCCAGTGGTCGCGGAACTCCGGCTTATAGCCCGAGAGACTCGCCGGCTTCTCGCCCGCTTGAGCACGTAAAGTAATGAGAGTTATCGTGATGTTAATTCGTTTCTAATGGTTTTAGGGTTCGCTCCTTCGCTCGAGCTCCAACGTCGCGGTGTAATTCCGCTGTGAGGAATCTTTTCGTAACCTTCCGGCACTTTGATTGTATGATTGTTAGATGCACGCATAATGTTTGCAATTGCTTGAGGAATCTCCCTTGTGGCCGCTTTGACTCGTTGTTTCCAATCCTCGATCACGTAATGCTCTTGAGACGCGGCGCCCCACGACGGGCTGTCAACCAATTCCTTGATTTCTTTTGGATCGGCTTCGGCTTTTTTTCGGAGATTAGGTGAGTTAGCTTAGTAGGTTCGGTGTGTTGCAGAATTTGTGGACTGCCCGTCGGAGTTCGACGAGGCTCCAGCCACGGAGGTCCCGGGGGTCCCGGAGGTCCCGACCGAGGATCACAGGCAGGCTGAGGCAGCGAGTTGGCTTCTGGAGATCCTTCGCCTCCGCTTTGGTGGTGACGTGGATCCTTTTCGGCGTCCCGCTCACTTGGATTGCGGCCCCCCCGCCTAGCCGGTTCTCGGCTAATGCACCTTCGGCTTTGGCAGAGGCAGAGTTTGTTACAGAGGCGGTATTTGGCTTGGTTCAGTCTGGCGCGGCAGAGGAGTGGCTCACTCAGCCCACAGTGGTGTCACCGTTAGCAGTGGCTTACAGGGACATGGGCCCAGATAAGCCGCCTAAGAAGCGGCTTATTTGGAATGGCAGGTATGTCAATTCTTTCATAGTAGTCCAGAAGTTCAAGTATGAATCTCTGGCTATTGTGAGAGACTTGCTTTTCTGGCAGGGCTCTCTCTGGTCTTTTGACCTGACTTCGGGCTATCACCACGTAGAGTTGCACCAGGACTTCCACACCTACGTGGCTTTTAGCTGGCAGGAGAGGTTCTATGTGTTTAATAAGGCTCTGCCTTTCGGTCTGGCGCCTGCCCCTTACTTCTTCACCAAGATCACCAATGAGCTAGCCGCTCGGTGGAGGAGGCAAGGTGCAGGCTTGGTTCACTACCTGGATGATTTTCTTTTCATTCAGAGACCTTCTGGCAGACCCTTTGCAGAGGAGCAGGCGGCAGTCCTTCGGGACGTGGAGGACAGTGGTTTCTTGGTCAACCAGGAGAAGTCAGTTTTGGGTTTTCAGCAGTTGATTGAGTTCTTAGGAATTGGTATTGACTCTGTCAGAGGGGTGTTCTACGTGCCCCAAAAGAAGTGGGACTCCTTTCAGGCTCGAGTGACAGATGCACTTGGTAGGCAGTGGACCTCTCCCAGGGAGCTCTCCAGACTGGCGGGGAAGATTCAGAGCTTCAGCTTGGCCCTGGGTAAGGTGTGTCAGATGTTCTCTAGGGAGATGTACTTCGAGGTTGAGAGGCACACCGCCTGGGACAAGGCCATCAGGCTTACAGAGGAGGTGGCAGAAGAGCTCCGGTTTTGGCTTTCGGTGCAGAGGCGGCAGTTCGAAGCCCCTATCTGGCCAGTCTTTTTGGCTTTCAGAAACAGGATGTGGACAGATGCAGGTGGCACAGGCTGGGGAGCAGTCCTGGAGGCGGTTACAGGCAGGCTGGAGCAGGTCGCCAGGGGTCACTTGACCCTAGCAGAGCGGGAGGAGTCCTCCACACACAGGGAGATGGTGGGCTACTTGCAGGCCCTTCGGTCCTTCTCGGGCTTTGTGGAGGGGGGTACACTTAAACTGTACACAGACTCTCAGGCAGGCTGTCAGATTTTGGACAAAGGCTGTAGCTCTAAGCATCGGCTTCATCGGCTGGTGGTGAGCATCTTCTGGGAGTGTACCCGGCTGGGGGTGTCACTCTACCCCGTGTGGGTGCCTCGGGAGCTGAATGCTCAGGCGGACTATCTGGCAGGCATCTATGATGGGGATGACTGGCAACTGAATCCGTATTGGTTCAGGTGGCTTGACGGACTCTGGGGTCAGCACACAGTGGACCGCTTTGCCACAGACAAGAATGCTTTGCTGCCTCGGTTCAACAGCAGGTGGTGGTGTCCAGGCTCGGAGAATATTGACTGTTTCTCCCTTACAGACTGGTGGCTTGAGAACAACTGGTGCAACCCCCCCTTCGGCTTGGTGGGTAGGCTCTTGGAGGTGCTCAGGAGGTTTTCAGCGGTGGCTACTATCATTGTGCCGTACTGGACTGGCAGGCACTGATGGCCCATCCTCTGTCCGGACGGGCAACACTTTGCACCCTTCGTGCGGGACTGGAGGGAGCTCCCCAAGGATACGGCAGAGGCTCTGTTTTTGCCTGGCGCGGGCCGGGCTAATGAGAGAGCCGTGGGCCCGCCTAACTTCAGGGTGATGGCTCTGCGGGTGGACTTTTCGGCATGAGCAGGAGGGTATCTGGACTCGGCCTTCTGGAGGCAAGTGGAGGTCAGCCCTAGGGACCCCTTGGAGCAGGAGCTGCTGAGGAGCATGAAGCTGGACATGGTGACCACCAGGGCAGTGGGCAGCTGGTGTAATAGTTACTTGGGAGCATTCGGGAGGTTCTCCAGGTGGTGTGCAGCCAGACAGCCACCGCGGGAGTGTTGCCCTGCATTGCCGGTGACAGTGGCATTGTATCTGAGGTTCGTCATGGACAGGGCAGACACATACTCAGTGGTTAAGACAGCATCGGGGGCTATCCACGCGGTGCATGACGTGGCTCTGGTACCGAGGGACCAGAACCCCACCAAGACGGAGCTGTGCAAGGCAATTCGGGAGCAGTCTCGGAGGAAGTTCGGGCTAGGTGTGAAGAATAGGAAGGCAGCCATGCCCGTCGTGCTGTTGGCCACCGGCATCAGGATGTACCACACAGACAACAAAGGCAGGTTCTCCATCATCAGACTGACGGTGGCATGCATGGGGTCAGTGATGTGGGCGGGATGCCTGCGGTACTCGGACATGAAGATGATCTGGGTTGGGGCAATGAGGTTCTATCCGACCCACATGGTCTTTCTCCTGACATCCAGGAAGAATGACCAGTACTGTGAGGGTGATGTGGTGTACGTGGCCCGTGGAGGGAAGCATTTCTGCCCAGTGGATCTCTCAGAGCGGCTTATCGAGGCGGGGCAGCTATCCGGGTCAGTGAACCTGTTCCAGGGCTGGGACGGCAGGAAGGCCGTCAGGGACCCTCAGGTGCCTCTGAATGGCAGGCACATGGATTACCACGCCTGCAGGCGTGAGGTCATGAGGATGGTGGCTCAGGCAGCGGGTAAGACAGAAGCAGAGACCATGGCAATATTTGGGACCCAGAGCATGAGATCTGGTGGAGCCACAGTCGTGGCCCAGAAGGTGTCATTCGCCGAGTTCATGCGGCACGGGCACTGGATGTTGCCATAGCCACACATTTTCCCTAGAAGGCACCCAAATTCTTTTGGTCAATTTTTCGATGAAGCACCCAAATTTTTTTGGCAATTTTGCGAAGGCACCCAAATTTTGATAAAAATTTTCTTGTCCATATTTAGCTATAAGCATGCGGGGAAGGCTCTTTGCGGAGGGTTTGAGGCTTGGAAGCGCCCAAGGCGGTGGGGCGGGGGCTAGGAGGGGCGGAGGCGCGGACGGGCGGAGGCGCGGGAGTGATAGTTATGTGAAGATAACTAGAGGATGACGAGTTACAGAAACACTCAATATTAAGGAATTCACCGTTAAGTGAATCACCAACGTTTGGGGGTCACGATTTTAGTGATTTGGCCGGGCCGGACCAAAAAAATAAGGAAGAGGTCCGAAATAAGGAAGGCCGTCGCCGGCCGACATGCTTTCGGCAATCTTAAAATAAGGAATTGACGCCGGCATAGCTTGACGCGGTGCATGGCTAATTATTGCACATGGCATTAGGCAATTGCGTGCGCTCTTCTCGTAGTGAGACTGCGGATAGTATGCCGTCCTTCATGTCCGTGTGAAGCCTCTAAGCCGTTGCCTACTCGCTGGGTCCATTTTATCACGGAAAAATCAAGATTACGCTCGAAAATTTCGCCTGTAAGGCCGAGGAAGATAACGAATGGCGGCCAGGGCCGGCTCATGAATCGCGTTCCTTCTAATGAACGACCCATTAGCACGCCGGCGCGGGCGGGGGGTCACGATTTTAGTGATTTGGTCACCGGAGCCGACTGCTTCATTAAATATGAGTGTTCACCGTAATCCCCGAGTGTGGAGGGTGTGTGACGCGGTAAGATGAAATAACGCGGTGAGATGAAATAACGCGGTGAGATGAAATAATGCGGTGAGATGAAATAACGCGGTGAGATGAAATAATGCGGTGAGATAGCATAATAAGGTATTTAGATAGCAATTTGTACCTCACTTGCTGATTGCATATTACGGTAATAATATTCCTGATTTTAGCCTTAACGTTAAGACATTCAAGACAGTAGACACCGAAAGCCACGCAAACGCAGCCGTGGCATCGACCAGCCGACCACGCGATCGACGCGAGCTCTCCATGATATCGTCACGTCGATCGATGTGGCCACGCATGTCACCCAAATTTTCCCAGAGCCCCCCATATTTCCCAGAGACCACCAGATTTTTCCGGACGCCCCAGATTTTTCCTAAAATGCACCCAAATTTTTCAAAATTTTGAATTTTTTTAAAGCCAAAATAAGCACCCAAAATTTGAATAAAAATTTTCAAAATGTGTGGCTGCCCCAAACTGGATGACCCAAGCAGCAGCCATGAGGTACATCCAACCGTCCACCGAGCAAAGGGTGGCAGTGACAACAGCAGCTGAGTACTAGACTGCCGAGCCGTGCCGTAGCACTGGCCAAGACCGACGTGCGGTAGCCTGTAGCACTATGTGCTGGCCAGTATGTGTGCCTGCGGGCTATTATTGGTATTATTGCCTGCTGTATGATCCGCTTTGTTTTGTCTCCGTGACATGCATCTTGCTTTACAGGTGTGATTATTGGGTAGCTAGGGTAGATAGGGTAGCTAGGGGGGTCCGTAGGGTAGGTGTGTCACATAACTGGATGTTATGTGTCACAGTGCAGCGAGCGGAGCGAGAGGTGCTGTGTCACATAACTCTGGTTATGTGACAGACCGGACCGTGGGACCCAGGATCGTAGGTCCCAGGACCTAGGTCCCAGGACCGTAGGTCCCAGGTCTGAGCAGTATAAGGTTTGGAACTCTGTAGAGTTCTGCTCCGACACTTGATCTGTTTTCGGGAAGGGTATCATCCCGCCCGCCCACCTCACTGGCATTATTTACGTTCGTTTTCATTCCGATATTGCGTTGCGGGTCCCTTATGCCCGCATTACTATTTGCACTAATAATTCTTAATTATTAGTGCTCTCCGATACCCTATCCGTGACATGCATCTTGCTTTACAGGTGTGATTATTGGGTAGCTAGGGTAGATAGGGTAGCTAGGGGGGTCCGTTATTATTGGGTAGGTGTGTCACATAACTCATCAGAAATGTTTGGGTCACGCCTGGAAAGTTTTCATGCTGGGAGTTTGCAGGCGGCTCACGTCAGGACGTCGGAACGAACGTCGCTCAACTGTTTCAAAGCAAAGCATGGCCTCCCAGCAGGAATGAGGATAACCTAGGAATGAGGACAGGGCCAAATTCCAAGTTTACGTGTTCACGTGTTCAGAAGCTCTACCTCTGGGCCGGCTTCCACTCTGGATTGCTAACGTCTCATCAACGTTCTCGGATCCTCCGCCCTTCACTGCCTTCGGCGACAGCCTTGATGTGGCACGGCTTCAAGGAGTGTTGTTAACTCTGCACGGGAGAGACGCTGCTGCGCAAACGCTAAGCGGCCGCGAGATACTGCACCAGAATGAGGCGTCTGAACGTCGTGGAAGTCCCACGCACTGACGATATAGAGCAGGTGCATAGCACTCCTCTTGCCGCGGACGCCGGAGCGTAAACAATGACCTCGGGTGGTTCGTGGGTTGATGCGCCACGTACATCTTTGAGACAGCCTGACCGCCTCGTACACCCCCATAGGTTGCGCGCGCCTCCCACGCAATGTGCACGGTATTCTATTGACTAGTCTAGCTCGTCGAAGCGGTTCCTTGTTACGTAAAGACATCCTCTCTGCTCCTAACGGCACGCCGCTGGAGAAGCCGCCGGGATCAGAGCCTCTCGACGGTGCTTGCCACATGTCGACGCAATCACAGTTGCAGGGAGACCCGGTTTGGTCTCCCTCTTTGCTGCTGCTCGAACTTGCCCTATCGACGCTAGGATCGGCTCTTACCTGCTGCCAGATCCGCGTCGCCGACCGCCGGTATGAAGCCGCCATAACGCATGGGCAAGGCGCGCGAAGCTGTAGATTTAAATTTCACCCTTAGAGCTTCAAGCTGATTTTGGGGGGGTTTTAATGTCTGGCGGTGCAGGGAGCTGACCTGGAGCACGGCCCAGACAAGCTGCGCGGGCGCCAGCTCCTCAGCTTCTTCGCCGATTACGGTTGGTACGTTGGCCGAGTTATGGGCTGCCGCTCACATTCCGTTGTCGGGCACCTTTTCACAGTATGCTACACCGACGGCGACAAAGAGGAGCTGACGTGGCACCAGCTGGGCCCAAAGCTCCTTCCCATTGCGGTCCGTCCTCCCAGACCCGATGCGTCACCCTGACGTGGCGTCCATATTCGGGAACACGGACGTCAGGATTATCTTTACTGCCGGGGCGGGAAGGGGGATTGTGCTATCAGCCGGTTTCGGAGGATGAGGCAGGGATCGGAGAGTGGGCCCAAGCGGTAACTGCGGCCGCGCAAGCTCCGCCATCGAGCGCGCTCGAGGGTGACATGGAACCCCAAGCAGCAGGTGCATCGCAAGCGCTCCCTCCACTCTGACCCTTCTCTCACGCCCTGCTAGGAGGATGTGGGGAGGGGTACCTGCTGCTGGTCATTGCTGATCTCCCTGCAAGACTGGTGTCCTGCCTGAGCACCCCTGAAGAGGTGATGAGCGACCATGGAAGCTCACTCGTGAACACCGACTGCCGCAGGAGGCTCTGTCAACAATGCCGGTGCCCGCATCGTCGAGCCACCAGTTTGCCGTTTCGATGTTTCCACACTTCAGCATCCCTTGGCCATGGCTGGTGGCATCACAAATGTGGGTGGCAGTGCAGTGGACACTACGATGAGCGATGACCGTGGTGAGCACTTGAAGGATCAGGCGTTGGCAGTTGCGCCAGCCGTCGAACACTGGTGTCACCCGTCTGACCCAACAGCGGCTCCCGTCAACCCTATGACAGCAACCCTCGGAAGCACACCCCTACAGCGAGCTGTTTCGAGGGGGGCGTCGAGGGGCTCCGTGGAGGTTACTTCCGCGGATGACAACCACAAGGCGGACGACGAGCGACCCAAAGAGGCTGCCGTGCCAGATCTTCTTGCAACGGTGGCGGAAAACTTTGCATGCTTTGGAGACAAATATGGAGCTCCGATGGTCCCAGCTGGCGTCGCAGCCGCTCCCACGCTTCCTGAGGACACTGCGGAAGTCGCAGGAGATGACATGCCACGTACAGAAGCGGCGACACTCGCTGCTCGTTGTACGTCAGCTGCTGGCAGCTTCGGGGTTCGCATGGTACAAATAGGAGACAGACGTTGCCAGGCTGACGGCTGTACCGCAACAACTCGAAGTGGCGCCAAGTTTTGTTTTGCACACGGGGTGGGCAAGTATTATCAAACTGACGGCTGTACCAAAGCAGCTCCTGGCAACATTGCATTCTGCAGGGTATATGCGGGAGGCAAGCGCTGCCAGGCTGACGGCTGCACCAAAGGCAGCACCGAGTATTGCAGGCACACGGGAGAGGCAAGCTGCCAGGCTGATGGCTGCACCAAATCAGCTATAGGCAGCACCCGGGTATTGCCTGGCACACGGGGGAGGCAAGCGCTGCCAGGCTGATGCTGCACCAAAGCAGCTGAAGGCAGCACCGAGTATTGCATTGCACACGGGGGAGGCAAGCGCTGCCAGGCTGACGGCTGCACCACATCCGCTGAAGGCCGCACCGAGTATTGCCTGGCACACGCGGGAGGCAAGCGCTGCCAGGCTGACGGCTGCAACAAATCAGCTAGAGGCAGCACCGAGTATTGCGCTGCACACGGGGGAGGCAAGCGCTGCCGAGCTGACGGCTGCACCAAAGCAGCCCAAAGCAGCACCGAGTATTGCGCTGCACACGGGGGAGGCAAGCGCTGCCAGGCTGAAGGCTGCACCAAATCAGCCCAAGGCAGCACCGAGTATTGCGTTGCACACGAGGGAGGCAAGTGCTGCCAGGATGAAGGCTGCACCAAATCAGCCCAAGGCAGCACCGAGTATTGCGCTGCACACGGGAGACGCTAGCGCTGCCAGTTTGATGGCTGCACCAAAGCAGCCCAAAGCAGCAGCGAGTATTGCCTTACACACGGGGGAGGCAAGCGCTGCCAGGCTGACGGGTGCGCCAAATCAGCTGTTGGCAGCACCGAGTATTGCACTGCACACTGGGGAGGCAAGCGCTGCCAGGCCGAAGGCTGCACCAAATCAGCAAGAGGCAACACCTAGTATTGCGTGGCACACGGGGGAGGCAAGCGCCGCCAGGCTGACGGCTGCAC